>APFE031094615.1:0-19797 GCA_000404065.3 Pinus taeda | reverse complement strand
GGAGGTTTTGTCATTTGAATCATCTAAGAATTGTTCATTTATGTAATGTAAAGGAGGTTGCCCCCTCGAAGAGGCTGAATTATAAGGCGTTGATCTATCTTTTCTATCTTTTCTTGAGCTGGTTTCATAACATGATGTCTTTGGTGGGATTGCATTTCCATTATGAACCGATTCATATCCTTCTGCTTGAGTTGGGGTTTGCTAGAACCCTTGCCAATTTGCAATTTACTTCCTGATGTCTTTTGGCGGGATTGCATTTCCGGTGGGATTGCATTGATGTCTTTGGTAGGATTGCATTTGCTAGAACCATTGCCAAACTACTTCCTGATGTCTTTGGTGGGATTGCATTTCCATTATGAACCGATTCATATCCTTTTGCTTGAGTTGGGGTTTGCTAGAACCCTTGCCAATTTGCAATTTACTTCCTGATGTCTTTGGTGGGATTGCATTTCCATTATGCACTGATTCATATCCTTCTGCTTGAGTTGGGGTCTGCTAGAACCATTGCCAATTTGCAATTTACTTCCTGATGTCTTTGGTGGGATTGCATTTCCATTATGAACTGATTCATATCCTTCTGCTTGAGTTGGGGTCTGCTAGAACCATTGCCAATTTACTTCTTGATGTCTTTGGTGGGATTGCATTTCCATTATGAACCGATTCTTATCCTTCTGCTTGGTCTATAGGGTTCTTTGTAGTTTCTTCTTCCTCCTCTTCTCAGAGATAAGGATTAGAAGTCTGCCATCATTTTGTTTTTCGGGCCCACCCTTTTTCTTTCTTGACATCTTTTTTGTCTGCGGGCATGTGTTTTGCAAGTGTCCTATTTGGTAACATATACAACATCTAATGTCGTATTTTCATAATCTAACAATTGGGTCTACCAAACTTTTTTGTGTTTTAGCTAAATGTGATATGGTATACCTTTACTAAGGTCCATTTCTACACATTCTCGCAAAAGTGAATAGTCATTTCTTCGTTATTTCACGATCCATCTTGAAAGTTCCCAGGTTGTTCCCGATTTCCTTTAGAACCCTGTGGTACCAAAAAGGAAGGGGGAGGTTTGGTAGTATCACCCATACTAGAAATGTTGAGATCACCATTGTTGTGGCATCAAAAATTGGGAACCTCAGGGTGAGGAAGAACCCAACTCTTCCCTAAAACCATGACCCATCATTTAATACCTTCTCTAGATCTTCCTGAGTATCTTATTGAAAAATAAAGAAACCCTTGGAGTATAAATAAATATCAAAGTTTGCGGTCCAAGTTGAGAAGACTCGATGATGTAAAGCATAAATTCTAGGACAAAAACCATTGAACTTGCACATCACAACCCTAGATTAGAGAGCAAAAAAGAGGTGTGTTACCTCTCAGATATTTATCTCCATGGTTGACACTTGTTCCATTTGTTGTACAATGTAAGGTGCTGAGTTGTATTGAGGCAAATCCACTAGTTTTCAACCCTTCCCCTGCATTGCATCCTTGTAGGAGACAAATCCACCCAGGATATTGGATCCCGGGGCACCTCCATGCAGCCTTAGATCAAAGTAATGGTAGAACTTCTAGAGATGCGATAATTCTTCATCTAAGAATGATCACGAAACACCTTTTCTTAAAAAAATACATTGTATTTGCAGGAATACCCAACCTCTTCTCTGTGCACCACTTTATTTGTCACTTGGTCTGAATCCATGATCCAAAAAAGGGTATACTTCCCTTGTAGATTCATGACAAAGATCTGTAAATATGCCTATTCTAACTCTTCCTTTCTTCCCTACCATGTAGATCAGCTAGAGCCACACATAACTATGGGTACCTGCTCCTCTCCAACCTGCATTTATGTTAGAGTAGAGCGATGGCATGAGCCCTTAGTAGAAGAATAATTAGACAACAACCCAAATAGGCTTGACCACAACGACCTCCCCAGATTTTGCTATGTTGCTACCGCTTAAACAAAATTTGAAGCCCTCGAATGATTGAAGATCCTTAATATCGGAATCGTGTCAAGACCAGACAATAATCCGACGTGTAGTGTTGTAGGGCCATCCTTTGCTCAGAATAAGAATACATTTCACATTTCGGCTGAGAAGAAGTGAGATGCCCAAGTGATCATCTTTGATCTTCTTCTTTGTCCTTGCCGCCTTTCCATCAGAGTGCACAAAAGGTGTATTTCGCTATAGGAGAGTGGCCACCGAAGAGCTCCCGAGGAGACCACCATCTGTCGCCCAACCTTTGCATTAAAAAATGTATTTAATTTAATTTATTTATTTCAAATAAAAAATTATTTTATTTGAAAGAATATAATTGTATTTATTAATTAACTTAGCAACTGCTTTAAAATTAAATTATTGTTATATTCTATATATTTTTATTATATTGCTTATGTGATTTTTCTTTTTTAAATTGAACAATAAATGTCGAATGCTTCTTATTTCAACTTAAGGTGGATGAGGATCTATTGACTTTTAGTTTTATTTTTTTAATTGAAGATTTAGATTGATGCTCAAGGGAATATGCTGAGCATACGCTTCATCTGAATGCTAGAGTATGTTACAGAGTTTGTTAGGTTGCATTGACTTTTAATATTCCATTTTACAATAAGATGTGTATTTTCTTTTTAGTCTCAAGTTAAATTAGATTGGTGCCACTGGGCTAGGGATTTGAGATTATTCCAATTCTAATAAGTTCATATTTAATTAGATGGGGAAATTAATATATAAACAAATTTTATTTAGCAAAATGGTTTATTTTACAATAAGATGTGTAATTTTTTTTTTTTTTTTCTCAAGTTAAAGTTGACCCATAACCTTTATATACATGGTTAATCAAGTAAATATGTGCATTGTTAAGGCATTCTTCGTGTTGCAATAGATTTTTTTGTTATATTTATGAAGCCTTCGACTATATCAACTACATTAATATTTTTAATAGGGGTAGTCTAACTTATAAACGAAATGACCTTTTTCACGACTATTTTTCTATTTAATTTTAATCAAAATTCGACAATTTTTTTTAAAAACTTGAGTTTAAATTATTTAATCTGCATAATTCGAATGCCTCGGGGTTTTCAAAAATTTAGAATCTATTTTTACATTCAAAAATATATTTTGAACAACAAAAAATGTATTTTAAACAACAAAAAATCTCGAAATTATATTACCAGATTTTAATAAATTCTAATGAAAAACACTATATGTACACTAGTTAAAAAAAAAAAAAAAAAAAAAAAAAAAAAGAAAGTTCAAACTTGCCTTTCAAGGTGAACTTGAATTTTGAATTTATTTATGGAGTTTAATCCTTGTCCCCTTAATTTTTTTTCCAGAAGAAAAAGCAGTATGGTATTTAATCCTTGTCCCCTTAATTTAGTTTATGGAGTTTGATAGAAGCACCAAAAATGCAACATAAAATAAAATTCTACTACAAATTTTTCATCCACTCATTAAAATTTTCAGAGAAATTTGAGTCTTTGAATGGATTTAAATTTTTCTAAGAATTCAACCCTCAATCAATGTACAATTTGAGGAAAATTTTCACAGAAAGTTACACCACCATTAAAACTTAGATTTCTGTTTCCAGTTTTATCTTAAACCTTGTACCTGTTATGCGACAGTTAAACGGGAACGAATACAGTTGCTCTATATTAAAGAGCCAGAAACTCAGAAAACAAAAAACTTATTGAGGAAAATTTTCGTAGAAAGCTACACCACCATTAAAACTTAGATTTCCGTTTCCAGTTTTATCTTAAACCTTGTACCTGTTATGTGACAGTTAAACAGGAATGAATACAGTCGCTCTATATTAAAGAGCCAGAAACTCAGAAGACAAAAAACTTCACATTAATCAAAATTTCATATATAAACAAGGGGCGCTGCATGGTAGCAAGTCCCTATCTTGAGCTGGGAAAACCAGGATCCTACGCAGCCTGGGACTGGACTTGTTGTAAGCTGCAGTCTGCGACACGAGCTTAAGATACAAGGCCCCTTGATGTATACATTAAACATAGTATGAAAAACAACACTTTGACTCCACAATTATCTGTTGAGAGTCTTTGCCAGAGTCAATAAATGTAGAGCAAGGAACCAAATCAGTTCCTACCAGCTCTCAAGAATAGTTAACATATCCCCTCGGGTTTTCAAGCAGGGTTGTCAAGGTCCACAACTGCTACTCGTGTGGATAACTCCGATGATTAAGATATCTGTAAACAAACAACGAAAAAAGAGCACCGTGAACAATATTCGAAACAACACAAATGTGAAGGAATCTAAGAGCTGCATAGTATGGATGGATCAAATGGGTTTTATGATAGGGATGCAGGGAATGTCTTTGTTCTCACAGATATCAACTTAATGAAGCTGTAAAAAATGCATCAAAATTGGCGTTGTATTGTACAGTATGCTCTTTCTTGTATAGCCAGCTTGTAGTACAAGCACAGATCAGTATACATGTAATATAGCTGTCAACCCGTACTACTGGAAAACACTGAGACTGTATTCCCTCTCGCTCTAGCAAATAATCGATATCTGGTTTCATTGCCTCAATGAGGGGACAGAAATAAAGGAAGGAACAAAAGCTAGCTAAAGAGGTCGGTCGAGTCCTATTCTCTTCTATCAATCGGTTTTATTGCTTATTATTATGAGAGGAGACTGCCCAAGATCGGGCGGGGCCAAGCCAAGTGGATCTACGGGCCCGGGTGTTCCGGATGGATGTGGCCTGCTTGGAAGAAAAGGAAGGAGTGAAGTCAGACATCTGAATCATAGGAGGTTATCTTCGAATGTGGGTTGGGTGGTAATAGGAAGTTTGGCACTAAAGGTAGCCAAAACATTGGCCTTTGGGATTGAGCAAGAAAGTGGAGGCATTTTAATTCAAATAGGAGACTTTAGATGGCATATTTAACTTTTGAAATAGGAATTCAGTCATTCAAAACTATCATGAGCATGATACATAAACTGGCTTGCATAAATTTAAAACTTGCCTGTGGTTTATCAGTTGTAAGGGGCAACCGTTGTGCAATTGGTATTTTGAGCTTTACCTCCTCCTCCATTTGTTGTTGTAGCTTTCTCATAAATTGTTGCTGTTTCACTTGGCCTCTTTTCTGCAAAAGAGAAGATGTTATGTTCCTCAAGGTATGGATAGACAACACGTAAAATAATGCCAAAATAGGCCTGAGATTCAGAATTTTGACAATATCTCCTCAAAAATGTGCATTGTAGCTCAAGTATACTGCATAATCATTGTGCGAAACCATTCCCAGAAGAAGGAAAAGAGTTGAACCCAAAAATTAGAAAGCAAACCTGTGGCAGTGGCTTTGTTTACACCCAGCCTCAACATTTATGATTCTGAGCCTTATCAAGGCTGAATTTTGATGCACAGGCTTGGCAGCATAGCAATATGGGGGGGTGGGGAATTCACTCTTCTATCTGTGTGGGAGAGGGTTGCTAGAATGCCAATGCGTTAAGACCCTGCATAGCCATTATATCTTTACTTTGTACTTTCAGACCTAGTACTTGTTGTAAATTCGTATGCTCCTATGGATAGTCTAATAGCCGAGTACTTGCCATAGATTCCTATGCTCCTAGTTTGAGATGTTATTGTTAGTGGCTGTTTCTTGCTTTCTTTTTTCTTTGTGCTTCTACTTTTACAATGTCCATAATCAGAAGAGTCATGAGAACAAGTGCTAAGAGAAACAATGCTGCCAGTTGAGTAAGTTGGCTTATGCTAATGGATTCCATGTTATGTGAAGCAGAGAGATGTATGTCAATATGTAGGTGCAGAAGGTAATTTATAAAAGAGTTCAGGATGTTTGCAAGTTGGTTTTAAGTGTGAATGGCACTGGGTTTTTGAGAATATTTTACTAGAAGGAAGAGGTAATCATTTGAAAAGATTGAAATACAGTGGGTAATGGATGTTTGTATAGGCTTGTTCAATCTCGTGGAACGAGCGTTTTTGGAATGTATGTGCTAAAAGAGATGCAACAGAAACGTGCTATACAAGCAAATAGGGAAAGCCGTGCAAGATCGCAACACTTGAATGCGAGATATATTTCTGACAGGTGCAGAAATAAATACATATATGGTCTGATTTGAAATGTAGTTGAAATACTTCAAGATCAGATTGGAGAGGATATTATCCAATATGAAGAGCATTTATTGGAGCAAACCGGTGTTTAATGATCGCCATAAAACAAAAAACTTATCATTTCAATGTTGCTAGATGGAAGGTGCAGAATTTGATATGCAATCGGTGCAGTTAAGTGAGCAGTCGATGCAATTATTCAATTCTCCGTTGTAAAGGCAGGGTGACTGGACAAAGACACAATGCAGATGAAAGCCCCAGCTAACAAACGAGGCTTGGGACTTCTAGAACAAAATATTGATCTGTGAATCCCAATAATGCCTCCTTATGAGAGTAGTTGGATCCCATGTGCACCCCCAGAATCGGATGTGTGATATACATATGAAATAAAGCACTTTTAGTACACCAATCGGAAAGAGAAGAAGGGATGCTTGCTATCATTCCAGTACCACTATCCAATCAGTGAGTCAAGCCTGTCTGCCCTTTCAAAGGAAAGGCGATCCTGTCTGTCCAAGGGGAAAAGGGTAGAAAGCCAGGTCTCTTTGACTCTCTTTCCGAGAATAAGATCTTGTCTTAATTACCAAATCAGATGTTATAGAGTTCTTGCCCTCTCGAGCTAGGCACCTAAAAGCGGAAGGAAACTTATTGACCAACATAAATTGGTGCATCTTAGCTGTATCCACAATAAAGGAAATGTCTCTACGCTGTAATGATGTAGCACTGAGACTAACATTCTTGCTCCTTGCAGGAGATGTTTTTATTTCAAACATTAGTTATGCAGGTCTATCATGTCACACTACTACGAAAGTATGGCTAGCTGATTTATTCAGGGAAAGATGTATAGATTTGCAGGAACTGTTATGTAGGCCCAATATGAAAAAAAATTGATACCTCTAAGTGATTAAGATGGATAAATTGGTTGTATAAGAGCAACTAGCTACCTGGCACAATACCTTGAATTGGTTGTATGAGCATAAGAGCAGCTCGCTCTATGGTACAATAAAAAGAGTTCAAACTGTTTTATGCCCTGGCATAAGTCCATCTTAATTATGGACTCAAAATAATTATTTTTCTGGTACAATAAATAGTTCAAACTGTTTTATGAACGGGCATAAGCCCATCTTAAGGTTTAGGTCAATCTTAAATATGAACTCTTTAAGGTTTAATAGATCTCTACCATATACAACGGAAGTATGGCTAGCTGATTTATTCAGGGAAAGATGTATAGATTTGCAGGATATGTTATGCAGGCCCAATATGAAAAGAAAATTAAGATGGGTAAATTGTTTGCTAATAGGTCCTTGCTGGTATACAACCCTACCTTAGTATTTATGCCCTGACCACTGTCCTATTGTTTTAGAAACTCGACCTTAGTATTTATGCCCTGACCACTGCGATATTTGAAACAATAGTATCGCTTAAATAGAGCAACACCCCACTTCAACATATTCCCTAATGCAACCCATACAAAAAACACCACTAGTAAATTATTCCACAGTTCCCGTAGTGTAATGTGCTTAGCTCAAAAACCAGCCACTTAGTTCTTAAATGACTACTTAGTTCAAAAAAGTAATCTTGAATGACTAATCAGAGAAGAAAGCCACTTAGTTCTTGAATGAGTAAGTAGTTCAAAAAAGTAATCAAATAAGAATACAAATATATTATATGAATATCCAGTTCTTGAATGACTACTTAGCTCAAAAACGAAAATTCTTCTCAAGCTTATAGCTCAAAAAACAAAAATTCTTCTCAAGCTTATGACGAAAATTGATACTTCCAGTTCTTCTCAAGAAGCACGCTACAGAGGGTAAAATAAGTCAATCTGTACGCACAATGACATCCGAACTATCCAACAAGAAACTGCTGTGTACGTGGAAATCTCGTAAGTTGTACGTAACATCAGTAACGTCTTCTAGATATTTTTCATATGTTAGACCTGTTAAAGATGGACAAAGTTCTAAAAGCAAACTTCCTTTTAGAATGCACTTGTACTGAACATTTGCCTCTGTTTGGATGATGCAATGCAATTGTAAGCAGTGTCTATACGTGGTTAACTCTTGACATGTGGAACAGTTAAGTTGATCTGTGAAAACTGTTCCAAATGTGTCTGCTGGAAGAGAGCAATTGTTGCAGATTGTAACAAAAGGTTCTACATGTATGTTTGCTATCGTCAACATTCCTTTAACCTGCTTCATGTTGCAGTACAGTTTTAGCATTAGATATTGTAATAAAAAATACTAGGAGGAAGATAAATGAAGGAGCATAATTTAGGAGAATAGAAAATAATTTAGCAAAACAACAAATAAAGAATTAGAAATTATATTTTGTGGACTAGGAAACAACCTTTGTTGTCGACATAGTTAGTTTGCTCAGGTCTGCAAGTACTCTGTTCGAATTGACGGCTGTTATGAAGGTGGATTTGCATGTGCGTAGTGATTCGTATTCTTTTTCTCTGACAAGATTCCGAAACAACACCATTGGTGCTTCTTGTTTTGAAATTTGTTTTTGTATTGATTTGAAAATTGGTTGAAATGTAGTGAAAAGATAAACCTGAATTGCAAAATGTGCTAAGTGTTAACACTAATGCAATTGCTTCTAAGTAAATGTAAAAAAGTATAAATGGTTGAATTTGTATATACCGTAGCTTTGTCTTTTTGAGATTGGCCATCCTTGATATTTAGGACATATTGACCAGCTATTTCTTTTGCAGATGTTACAAGACCAGCTACTGTACCGATTGCAAATACCGTTGTTGTGTTTGTGAGTTGGTTAATAGTGGTTGTCGGTACAAATGTGTATTGCGTACACACGGCTGGGATAGTTTCTTTGATGCTTTTGTCATGTAACACTAATATGCAGGTACAGTCTCCATGGTCATAAACTGTTTTGGGAGACACCTTAAAATCTCTTATACAGATTCCCTATCCGACTACAAGTTTGTCCTCAGCAGTAGCAATGAGATTATGTGGCACATTCAGTGTAATTGCCATATTCCCTTTGCTATCCACTAGGTCAGCACATAACAATTGAATTCCGTGTATTTGATCAACCATTGTTTTATAAATTACAAGAACGTCACCGTGAAAGATTCTTCCCAGTTTCAGGCTTTTCAATTCCTGTATTGTGATTGGAGTGCATAGTTGATGGTTGGGGCTTATTTTAGATTTCTTTTCATGTTTCTGCCTGTAGAACAATATTAAAAGAATCTGAATTAACATAATGTTTGTATTATAAAACTTGTAAGAATAGATTTAAAGGTTATTTAGTTACTTTTTATCAGTTTCTCAGCCTTAAAAGGAGAGGAGGAATCTCAGTAGGGTACGGCACTATGAATATCCCTTACCTTACTTTGGTTTACTCACTCTTTACCCACCTCCAAGAACTATACCTGTAGCCCTCACTTGATGAATGAATGCACTTAGTGAGTCGGGACTGCTATGAACCCTAACCATATGAATAGTGAGTGACCCTAAATAATTAGGGCTTTTACTTCACTTACTGCCTTGCCCTATGAATTTGGGTACCAACTATTACCCTATTGGGGTCGGCCGAGCCTATTATACTCTTCTTCAATTAAGAGCCTACTGCAAGGAATGACTAGACCTACCCACCTATAGATAGAACTAGAACCGTTAGCCCTCTGGAGCAGTAATTTCTTCGTGTTGTCTTTTCATATTAGTTACCTGTACAACACATGAGTACAAGCTATTAGGTTTATAAGAAAAATGTGTTCTATGTAATTCTAGATCTGTGCATAATATTATTCTCTGTGTTGTTACCTTGATTAGTTTGCGCAAAGTGTTGCAAGGAAGCTGCAAGACATAGACTTTTAGTATGTCCATTGGAGATTGATATTGCTTAGATAAGCATAGAATTTGTTCGAATATGAAGTTTAGAAAATTGTAGAGAAACTTGTGTACCAATGCTACATTGATTTTGCTGTGAGAAAACCAAAAGTGCAAAAAAGTGGAAAACATAGCAAATTGTAGAGAAACTTGTATACCAATGCTACATTGACTTTGTTGTGAGAAAGCCAAAAGTGCAAAAAAGTGGAAAACATAGGTTTTGTTTTATGGCATGTTTAACCGATTGCACAGGAAAGGGTCGTTAGAGTTGTAGTAGCGCATAGAGTATGCTATGATCGGACCAATATGCCCATGTTACATTTATTTCACACTGTTTTATAGGCAAAGTTGTCCAGATATGGTCTATTATTGTTTTTCGTTGCGGAGATAGTTTGCTTGTTATTTCTTGTAAGTTTTCCATTTCCATAAATTGTACAAAGATTTTGCTGTGAGTTGTTTGTTGTTTGATGTCAATGTTGAGATCACCAATAACTAAAAAAACACAATTAGTATATGTAGTTTGCGATTTTGCTTCCTTTATTATTTGCATTATCGTGGATACTTGTTCAAATGGTGCTGCATAAATGTTCATTAAGCAAATCGGCTGCTGAAAGTACATGTCAATTAGGGTAAGCTCTATTTTGTTTTTGCAAAATGTCTTTATTGCCTTAATAGGTATTTTTTTGTTTATGCAAGTAAGAATTCCATGTGTCGAATGTGCAATGGCAAAATTGAATGATAAGAATTCTTTGTCTATTGGTGGAATGTAGAGATGAGTTTCTTGAAAACAGAGAATCATATTGTCCATTAAGTCATTATGGTGAATCACGTCACTAAGGTGTGCACGTAGACTACGTGTGTTTAGACTTGTAATTGACAAAACATCCTTGTTATCAGATTTCTTCTTTGCGAATTCTAGTTTCCATGCACCAATTGTTTCTAGCCGTGCCATTTCATTGATTATCTTGTTTTTGATATGGAAGTTTTGTTGTGTCAATTTGTTAATCAAGTATAGTGACTCGATAGTTCTAACACGTGATAATGCAGTGTAGACTAGACCATGTTTTGTGACACCAGTTGGGTTAAATGCAAGTTGATCTAATGTCAACCCTTGTGTTCGGTGTATTGTTCGTGCACAAGCTAATTGGATTGGAAATTGTTTGCGAATTGTAATTTGTAATTTGTTATGAGACATTGCTAGCGATTTTGCAATTCGAAAGATTGGTGTCTAATTTGGCAATATATTTATGTCGTATAGTTGTTTGAATTTTTTTCTTTGTTGTTTGCCAATTTCTGTGTCTCAGAATTCTATCCAGACAATGTCAGGTCTGTTGTTATTAGATGAATAGGATTTGAAAATCCCTTCAGCACCATTAACCAATCCATCGCTTGTATTGTAATTTCATACATATAGTTCAACTAACATGTTTTGTTTAACTGTGATTGTTGATGGCAATGAGATTGCTTTATCAAAAGCAAAATAACTCGATCCATGAGTCTCGTAGTTATCAATTGCAAGTAGCGTTATTTGTTCCCCCTTTGTTAGAGAAAGCATTTTTGCATTGTGATTATGGACATCTTTGTTTCGATAGAAAATGTATGGGAAAACTGGGCTTAAAGGTGCGATCTTGTAGCAGTTATTGTTTACATAAGCAATATCTTGATCTGTTTGCATGTTTAATCTCATCCTATTTAGTACATCAATGAACAATGGGTCTTTTTGGCGCATTGTTGTGTGCAATTGATAACATTTTATTTTCTCTGGCCAGAAGTCATATGGAATTGTGTTTTTGTTGATTTTTGAGTTTTCAAAGATTAGAGAATCTCTGACTGGGTTTGCCTGGTAAAGATCACCACAGAATATGATGTCAACATTACCAAAGTATAAAGTTGGTGTGTGTAAGATTTGTCGGAGTCGCTTATCAATTTGATATAGTGTTGTTGGACCAACAAGCGTTGCCTCATCTATGAGGAGTACACACAATTGTTGGAAATGCTTCGATAATGTGTCTAATTTTTCATTGTTTAGTGAGGGGCAATCTGCTTTGTTAAAGGGCAAATAGAATGCAGAATGCAATGTCACACCACCAACATTAAAGGCAGCTTTGCCCGTGTATGCAGTGATTATTCCTATTAGTTGCGATGGGTTATAAGGCAATGCCACATTGTGTATGTGTACTAAGGATTGGAAGATTTCCTTAGCTGTGTGTGTCTTTCCTGTTCCTGCACCTCCTGTTAATAAAAAATAGATCAGTTCATCTGGTCTGTACAATTTTCTTGTTATAACATCAGTAACTATGCTTGCTTGTTCTGTGTTTAATTGACGCATTAATTCATAGTACTCTACGTCTTCAAGTATATGTGGTTGTTTGACGATTTCATATGGCCTTGTAGATCGTAGAGCAAACTTCTTTGTATCTTGGAAATGTTCCAAGTCATTTTGGAAGTCATAGTTTTCGTATTTTTCATCTAATGATTTGTTAAATGTTGTGGTTTTTGTTTCATTTGATTTCAAACTATCTATGTCGAATATTTGTTCAGTTTCTGTTTCTACTCTGTGCATTGTGTCATCTATATCACCCCATGTAGTTGTTGTAACAAATTTGAACTTTTGTTCATTTTGCTTGACTATTTCTTCGAATGCAAGATATGCAGATTGCCAACTTGTGTGATGTTGCTTAATTGCAGTTTCAATTACTCGATAGGGGTAGTATAACATTAATTGCTCTCTATAGTGGTTTTCAATGTCCTTGTATTTGTTATATCTAACAGATTGAATGACATATGGTCTACTTGATTTTCCGTGTTTTTGTCCTTTCTTTGTATAACTAGATGAAAATTCTGCTAAGCATACAAGTTCAATAGCGGTAGGTTGTAGAACATAGTAGTCAATAATTGATGGGCACATTATGTCTTCTGAGTCATCTGCTTCCTTTTGCAGGTCCTTTTTTCTTTTAAGAACAAATGCACGATCATCCACAAGAGATGTGTTAATGAATACACACTTTCGTGAACTACAATTTAGTGGAAGTGATAACATAATATGCACTGCTTGTTGTGCAGACATTTGTTGCAAGTTGACAAAAGCTTTCCCTAAAGAACTAATGGTCTTTAGGATATCAGATTTTGTTTTCACTTGATCTTCACGTATGTTTTTAAATGTCCTTGTGAGTGTTCTATCTTCTTTCGTCATATAGGAACTACAATACATTGCAGCTGCATATGAGTCAAGTACAAATTGGGAACCTGTGTTTGCAATCCAAATTCCCGGATTGTGTTTTGCAAAGCTATTTGTCCAGGTGTCAACTGGTTTTCTTTGCAATAAGAGTGTTGTTCGATTTAGTGTACATTGGATGGCATGTATGTATTCATTGTGTACTAGTCCAAGGTTGGCCAAAAATCTATCAAATGTATCATTTTCACTGTATCTTGTGTTGTTTATTGTTTCAAAGATTAGCTTTGCATGTGTTTTTGTTCTATCACTATCGAATTCAAGAGGCTCAAGTATTTTTGTTGCTTTCATGGGTGGTATTGGGAAATTAAATTTGCAATTAGACTTTGCATGCTTCCTACAACTTTTTGTGTGAAAATGGTGTTGTAGAGCTCTAAGTTCCTTTGCAAGTAGGAATGAATTAGTTGACAAGTAATTGTCAACGAATTGTTCAACTTCAATGTTTGTATTTTGACCATAGATTGGTGTAGATTTTATCCAAAGTAAACCATGTTCATGTTCACTTCCCCGGTTTTGGAATTCAGTTACATAGAAGTGGTCATTGAGTTCTCCATAATACTTGTGATCATGAGATATCAATTGATGTAGTGCGTCCCTCCTAGATCTATAGTAACATACATAAGTAACAGGGTCGTTTCTTATTAACGAGCTAGGTTCATTTTCATCAAGTTCATTTGTGTTTGGTTTTCTAGTATTTTGTTTTATGTCTCTCAATGCATGCATTAAAGGATCCCAAAGATGCTCGACACTGCTAAAGGAGACAAAGAAAGTGGGCGGCCCTAGTTGTCGAATCATTGCATAGAGTTTGTTCTGTATTTACTGGTGGTAGTTAGGCGAGGTACTAATTGTTTTTAGATCCATGTACCCAATGTCAGAAATTAAAATACGATCTTGGTTTGGTTTTGACTTAACGTCTCTTGCAACTAGTTTTCTACCTTTTGAATTGCCCTTTTCTAATTCTAATCCACATTGTATTCAAGACTTGATTTATGATAATGCAAATTGCTTTATAAAACAAGTTTGTAGTATGATAAGAAAAATCGTGGTTTTTATGCAGCACTTCCCAGTGACAATTTTTTTGATATGTAAAGTTTTTGGAGATGTCAACTAGGCGTTTGTTGCCATAGAAAAGCGACGAGAAACTCATTTCTTTTGAGTACTTATCTCTGAAGATTCCTAATGGCATATATTCGGTAGCAGATGCAATGTTAATTTGTTTATTTACAAGGTCATAGACAGTGTGTGCATCAACGAATCCATGGACTAATGTTTTTGTCGTTGGTTCATCGTTTTCTTGGTTATCGTCTTCGCTATCATCAGTGTCACTTGAACTTTGATATGCCTCTTGGTTTTGTAGTAATGCCTCTTTCCAATTGTCATCTATGGTAGCGTTCTCGAGCTTGTAAAGCATTCTTTTGCATAATTGTTTTAAAGCTTTCATCACTTTGTGAACGTTAACTCGACTAAATGAATATGCACTTTTGAATCTTAAACTCTTTTTGAGAACAACGACAATCGTGTCAGTGTCTTTTATAGTTCGGGGCAATGCAAATTGAATTCTAGAAATATTTGTCGGGACATTGATGACTCCTCTAGTTAAGCCTAGTTGCGGCTTCTTATGTCGATGGCCCATTTCTTTTATTTGCAAGAAGGGAAATCTTAACGCAACTAGTCTTTGTTCTAGTTCAGTGAGTTGTGTGAGTGTTCTAGTGGCATTGTTTCTTTTTATTTGTTCAGAAACTGCATATTTAGCAATTGTTCCATGTTCAATTGCTTTTTTGCAGTGTTTACAAATGTAGCGATTTTCAACACGAGATTTAACATCCTCGAAACTAGTTGATAGTTTCCTAATCTTATTTTGTCTTGTTTGATTTGCTTGTTCCACAAAGCAAATGTCTCTTTTGAAAAAGGTTCTTTCACATGATGAACAATTGAAAATAGGTGTGTCAGTTATTTGTCTTTGATATATTTGATCAAACTTTGATAATTCTGTTGATTTGTTTGTTGATCTTGACTGAATCGATAGGCTAGATTTTCCTGATTTCTTTGATTGTGCTGAAATCTCCTTTGATCTTGTTGCAAATGGATTGTAGTCCACATGTTCTATGACTATTTCTTGTTTCATTGTTGTTGTGTTGAATGCGAGTCTTATTTTCTGTGTTTTCAATTTTTCCCGTATAATGCCTTTAAGCAAACGCAAAGATAAATGTTTCGTCTGTTTGCCTAATGGACAAGATTTTACAGTTTCTGTTTGCGCGTTGTTCCTAATATGTTTTTTCAAGTTTCTAAGTGGTCGAAATCTCAGTGTCTCACTAACATCTTCTGTGTTTTCTAGAATTTTTCTCTGTTTGCCTAATGGACGAGAATTTACCATTTCTGTTTGCGCGTTTTTTCTAATATGTTTTTTCAAGTTTCTAAGTGATCGAAATCTCAGTGTCTCACTAACATCTGTTGTGTTTTCTAGAACTTTTGTCTGTTTGCCTAATGGACGAGAAGTTACCATTTCTGTTTGTGCATTGGTTCTAATATGCTTTTTCAAGTTTCTCAGTGATCGGAATCTCAGTGTCTCACTGACATCTCCTATGTTCTTTAGAACTACTTGTTGTTTCATTGTAATTTTGTTATATTGAATGCCTATTTTTTGCCTTTTCACATTTTTCCGAGCAATGTCCTTAAGCACATGCAAAGATAAACCTCTCTTGTGCTTGTTTAAATGACAAGATGGTTTTAATTTAGTTTGATCAAATTGACATTTTGTTTCAGATTGTGTTTCAGTGTTGTTCTTTGAGGAATGTGATGAATGAAACATTACAACCTCCTCAGTATTTGTCGCGATTGCTACATCAGATGTTCTAGTGTTAGCTAAAGATATCTTTATTTCACTTGTATCTTCTTTACTTGGAAGAAGACATGTTTCCATGTTATCTTGTTTACTTCATAAGTTCATTTGTTCATATGAGTTGCTTGTTTCTTGTTGGAAGGTACAATGCATTGTTGATTTCTTACGAATGAGAGGTCCGAAGTTCCCATTCAAAGGATCCTCATCATGGAATAATATGTCATGAGTATCTGTTTTAAGACTCGAATTGAAGTGCAAATAATTTCTCATCTTTGTTTTGGACCAAACCCTAATTGGAATTTTTAGCCAATTTGAGAGCCAAAGGATACAGAAAATATCTCCCCATAAACCTCTAGATCCTAGGGGTATATTGTTTGAGGCAGATCTAGCCATTTTGCCTAAATAGATTTCCCGGTTGCTAATGTTATGCATTTATTTAAGTGACTCTTCATGCAGTTCATGTTCATAAGAAAAAAATGCCTCTTTATCTTGTTTTTCAAGGTACTCTCTAAAATACTCTATTGTTCCTTTCCTTAGCTCTACTGATGTGTATTGAAAATCTAGCAATTCTAAACTATCCAATAAACAGTCTCCAATTAGATATGCGAAATTGTTCACACGAAATATGTGATGCTTTTGCAAGAGTAATTGCAACTTGTGTTCCTCAGACATAGTAGACATGTTTCTAAGTGACCGAAATCTCAGTGTCTGACTAACATCTTCTTGTTGTTTCATTGTAATTTTGTTATACTCAATGCCTTTCTTTTGTCTTTTCAAATCCTTCTGAGCAATGTCCTTAAGCACATGCAAAGATACACTTCTCTTGTGCTTGTTTAAGTGACAAGATGGTTTTAATTTAGTTTCAACAGATTGACATTTTGTTTCAGGTTGTGCTTTAGTATTGTTCTTTGAGGAATGTGCTGAATGAAACATTACAACATCCTTAGTATTTGTCACAGTTGCTACATCAGATGTCTTAACGTTAGGAGGAGATATCTCTATATCACTTGTATCTTATTTAGCTTCAAGAAGACATGTGTTTATGTTACAAGATACCTTTATTTTTCCTGTATCTTCTTTACTTGGAAGAAGACGTGTTCCTATGTTATCTTGTTTACTGCATAATTCATTTGTTCATATGAGGCATTGGTTTGTTGTTGGAAGGTACAATTAATTGTAGACTGCCTACGAACCAAAGGTTCAAAGTGCCCATTCAGAGGATCCTCGTCATGGAATAATATGTCATGAGTATTTGTTGTGAGACTTGAATTGAAGTGCAAATAAATTCTCATCTTTGTTTTGGACCAAACCCTAATTGGAATTTTCAGTCAGTTTGAGAGCCAATGGATACAGAAAATATCTCCCCATAGACCTCTAGATCCTAAGGGTATATTGTTTGAGGCAAATCTAGCCATTTTGTCTAAATACATTTCACGGTTGCTAATGTTATGCATTTCTTGAAGTGACACTTCATGCAGCTCATGTTCATAAGACAAAATTGCCTCTCTATCTTGTTTTTCAAGACAGTCTCTAAAATAATCTATTGTTCCTTTTCTTAGCTCTACTGATGTGTATCGGAAATCTAGCAAAAGTTCTAAACTATCGAATAAACAGTCTCCAATTAGATATGAGAAATTGTCCACACGACATAAGTGATGCTTTTCCAAGACTAATTGCAAATTGTGTTTCTCAGACATAGGAGACATGATGACGACTAAATGTTCGATGCAATATTATGTTTAGTCATGCAATGCAATTACAAGTCACAAAATCATAATAGCAAGTTGAACAATGGAAATGCATATAGAAAAGAGAGTCATTGTGTGTACCGTTGGGACTGGAAATGTCTACTGAGCAGCTCAGACTGCTTATGTCTGTTAAGATCCAATGCACAGTTTTGATACTAGAGTTCAAAATACCACTGCCAAAGACAAAAAAGAACCTGCTGTACGTTAAGATCAATTATTGTAAATGTATATTATTCCACTGACCAAGCAAATACAACTTAAAATTAATAAGTGAAATCAAGAAATACCACTGTCAAGAAAACCAATCCACTGTAGCTGACCAATACAAGATTAATCACAAAGATGTTCACTTTGAAGATCGGGAAATTTGCAACAAATACACAGTTTCTCAGCCATACAATTTTGTGTCTTGTCACATCACATCTACACTCATGTCAAATTGAAGAAATTGACTACTTAGTTCAAAAAAGTAATCAGATAAGAATTATACTTCCATTTCATGGCATTGAAGTAGGACTCAAAAATTCGAAATATATTTTGAGAAAAGAAAAAGAGAGTTCTAAGAGGGTGCCACTTAGCTCTTGAATGAAAACTTAGTTTTAAAACCAAATGAGAAAGCACATTTATTGTATGAATATCTAGTTCTTGAATGACTAATGAGAGAAGAAAGCCACTTAGTTCTTAAATGACTACTTAGTTCAAAAAAGTAATCTTGAATGACTAATCAGAGAAGAAAGCCACTTAGTTCTTGAATGAGTAAGTAGTTCAAAAAAGTAATCAGATAAGAATACAAATATATTATATGAATATCTAGTTCTTGAATGACTACTTAGCTCAAAAACGAGCCACTTAGTTCTTAAATGACTACTTAGTTCAAAAAATTAAGCTTGAATGACTAATCAGAGAAGAAAGCCACTTAGTTCTTGAATGAGTAAGTAGTTCAAAAAAGTAATCAGATAAGAATACAAATATATTATATGAACATCCAGTTCTTGAATGACTACTTAGCTCAAAAACAAAAATTCTTCTCAAGCTTATGACCAAAATTCATACTTCCAGTTCTTCTCAAGCTTATGGCTAAAATTCATACTTCCAGTTCATGGCTTTAAACTCATAAGATGTTCTTGGAGAAAAGGAGGGAAATCAACTTGAAGTTTAATTTTTTTATTTCAATCATTAGTTATGCAAGTCTATCTTGTCACACTACTATGAATGTTTTCTATGGTAAAGTCAAACTAATAGTGTTTAAAGGTTTTATGCTACCTTTTTTGGTCATTTTCTTGAAAAAGGATACATCTCCCAACCCGGACTCGTAAAAGAGGTTAGCTCTATGGTATAGCAAAGACTTCATAAAAATGGTGTTAGGTATAGGAAATAATCTTTATAAAACTACTCTTTTTAAATTATTTCATGCACTAGCTCAGGTTCGTTTTTTATAATAGCAAGTTGAACAATGAAAATGCATATAGAAAAGAGAGTCATTGTGTGTACCTTTGGGACTGGAAATGTCTATTGAGCTGCTCAGACTGCTTATGTCGGATAAGATCCAATGCATAGTTTTGATACCAGAGTTCAAAATACCACTGCCAAAGACAAAAAGGAACCTGCTGTAAGTTAGGATCAGTGATTGTAAATGCATATCATTCCACTGACCAATCAAATACAACTTAAAATTAATAAGTGAAATCAAGAAATGCAAATTAGTTTTAAAACGAAATGACTAAATGTTCGATGCAATATTATGTTTAGTCATGCAATGCAATTACAAGTCACATAATCATAATAGCAAGTTGAACAATGCAAATGCATATAGAACAGAGAGTCATTATGTGTACCTTTGGGACTGGAAATGTCTACTGAGCTGCTCAGACTGCTTATGTCCGATAAGATCCAATGCACAGTTTTGATATCGAAGTTCAAAATACCACTGCCAAAGACAAAAAAGAACCTATTGTACGTTAGGATCAGTGATTGTAAATGTATATCATTCCACTGACTAGTCAAATACAACTTAAAATTAATAAGTGAAATCAAGAAATACAACTTAGTTTTAAAACGAAATGA
>APFE031094608.1:0-10058 GCA_000404065.3 Pinus taeda | reverse complement strand
GGCATGACGTTAACATTATGAGGCTTATAGCTCACAGATGTGGGTCATTTATGACATATTTTAGCATTGAGTTAGTGGGTTGGCTCGTAACCCAAGGCTTACTTGTTGTCAAACTTGTTTTAGGGGCTTCTTAGGCTAATATTAGTTGAGGCAAACCTCCTATAAATAGAGGCCTCTCCACATTTGATTTTGGTCTTCACTCCCCCTTAGAAGATTTCATCCTAGTTATTGTAGTCTTGTATTCTTGTGCATATGTGATCTTTGTGGATGATTTTGCTATTGGAGAGTAGCTCTTGTTGTGGAGACATCACTTTAGGATAATAAAGGATTTCTTCATGCATATCTTGTGAGTATTTTTATTGTTGATTATCTTTTGATGGTTATTGCATGGAATAATTTTTTCTAGGGTTTTTATGTTCTTGTTATATTGCATATCTTTTTATGGAATCTTGGTAAAATATTGTATGTTTTAACTAGACATTGTATGACATCCCTTCATGACGCCAAGTGAGCTTTCCTCTCGATTTCATCCCCTCATAGAGTGGTAACTAGGGTTTTTCTTCCCCTTACTCCCTTTTGGGTTTGATATCTCCATAGTAAGACCCCCTTAGACTCCATCACCCAAGGAACAAGCACTAGCTTCCAGAGGTGATTAAACCTCATTAAATATCCTTTTAAAACATCATTTCTCTCCTCTCTCTCATTTTCGGCCCTTCAAGGCAAGTTGCTAGGCTTGGGCATAGGGTGGAATTCAACTAGGCGGGGAACATTGGCTTGATGTGAGGTGTCTCACATGGACTAAGTCTCATTGCATCAAAATCTAACCTTTTCCACAGTTAAATTTGCCTACTTAAGGCTAATGTCATAAGCCCTAGGGTAATTTTTCCCTAGGGAGAACCTAATCTAGCACAAATACTTCAACTTGGGGCTTGTTGAAGGCTTGTGGCTCCTATTGTTGATCATATCAATTTTTCATAAACCTTTTCTTGCTCTTATGTACCTTTGTAAGTTATTATCAGTGTTTATCTCTTAAATCCTAGGCCATAAGACCCCTTGATAGGTTCCTTAGAGAGCACATTGTTCCTTGTTTCACTAGATTGGGCCTTGTTCTTAGTCTAAGTGCCCTCTTTGAGCCCTTCGTAGGCTGCTCTCCTAAGATACATTATTCCTTGTCTAATGAAATTGAGCCTTGTCCTTAGCCTGAGTATCTTGGGTAAGCCTATTCAATCTCCTTTATAGTTTATTTTGACAGTACACTTCTCCTTATTACATAGAATTGAGCCGTGTTCTCAGTCTGAATACCCTATTTGAGTCTATTCAATTGTCACCTTTGAACCCTAAAACCAAGAATATCCTGAGTTTTATTGTTCGGAACCAAGAATATCCTTTAAGTGGCCTAAACTGGGAAGCCTCCCAAGTGCTGAATGTCCACTAAAGAGCAAGAGGTGTTGTGTTGCGGTGACATTGGGCCTCCACCTCGATGTTGTCCCTTGGTCTAGTTCTCATCTTGTGAGGCCTCTCACAAGGCCTGCTAGATTTTGAGGAAATAGTGCCCAGATGGATCCAAGATGCCCCCAAGCTAGCCTTGACCTTTTTTTATGGATGACACATTGTTCCAATGTGCAGATGAGGATGGTTGTCACTGGGATGACTCGGGAGGGCTAGCAAATCCCTCTTTGATGCCTATTTTTCTTTAGAGGTGCCATGTCACTCCCACTTGCTTGCAAAGAGTGACATAGGCTTCTCCTAGATGACATCATGGTGGTGAGGGCACCATTAGGAGATATATGTATGCACTTTAGAACTTTCTTGGAGTGGGGAGCACTCTTGGACCCTTGTCTCAGTTCCTTGATGCCTTATTGCATTTTCTGGAACAACGCTGCTTGGAAGTGGGAGTGGAAGCGAGAAGCAGGATGGAATTAGTGAAGGCCCATTTGAATTAGTATATGAGATGGATGTAACATTTTCAACTCACTTAAAGATACTAGTCTAAAAGTTCATGCAGCAAAACTCCTCAAATTTAGATGCCCTACAAAAGAGAATCAGCTAGTTAGTAGAGCTTGATGAGCGCAAAATACTTTCCTATGATCATGTGGTAAAGTCAAGAGAAAATCAAGAAGAATTTTGACTGGAAAAATCATAGCATGAGCTCTAGCCTCCTCATTGGCCATCACCCGGTTCTTGAGCACTTGAGACTCCATTTCATTAAAAGGAACCCTTTCATGTCCCAACCCTAATGAGCAATAAATTGTCTCATCTCAAGGGATCAAATCAAATGCTAAATCATAAGAGCAAGCTCTAACCCTTAAGTTATGCACCCAAAATAAAAAGCATTCTGATGAAAAAGTAAAAGGCACACTAGAGGGGTGGAAAAAGTAGGTCGAGCAGGGCAGCTCATCTCTCCACAATTTCTCCCCCCATTTACATATATACATTCAAGATGTGGACTCCCCATCAGTTAGTCCCCTCGACCATGGCACTTGCCCATGAAGCCTTTTCCCCTCTATTGCTACTCATATACACTAACACCTATTGATTCAGAGCTTGACCTTGGAAATGCAACCTCCCCTTGGGTTGACCATTAGCCACCTCTATCAAGGTAGGGAACACCTTTATGGGTCTTGGTCTAGTTAGATATCGGAAGGTGATCAAAGTTTGAAGTATTAAAATGCCCTTAACATACAAGTTTGGTCCACTTAGATGCTCATATGATCTTAGTCTCTAATGAATGGTTGCTTTCATTTGAGTTCATGCAAGTCTTGTTAGGTGGTCCATAGTAGCATAGGCCTTGAGAGCACCCACTCCATAGGTGCCCAGGCACTCCAAAGAGATTGATGACTTAGCAGATGTAGCATTACCCACTTACTTCAGAGTGTTGGCCATTATGATGTCTTGTGCTAATGATACATGTCCCAGAGCACCCCCAGGACCCGGGACATTGATCTTCTTTGACTTAGCACAAACGATTCTTGATGATTGCACCACTAAACCCAACAAGCCACTAGGCTAGCCTTGACACTACCTGATGGGCAGGCCATGATTTGAAGCCCAAATGAGGATGATCTTCCATGAGATGATTGGGGAGGACATGTTGCACGTAACGGATCCCTAGCGCTGGAGAAAAGAGGCCTTGCATTGACCATTGGAGACCCATGGGGACGATGTGGTGACACCCCAACCATATTTGGGACCCATGAGGATGATTTGAGGTAAATTTGAGGAACACTCCTCAAATGATGGATCATCCTAGCACACAGACACATTTTCAGCCTTCATCTCACCATGACATGACATTTAGAGCCCAAAAAAGGCATGACGTCAACATTATGAGGCTTATAGCTCACAGGTGTGGGTCATTTATGACATATTTTAGCATTGAGCTAGTGGGTTGGCTTGTAACCCAAGGTTTACTTCTTGTCAAACTTGTTTTAGGGGCTTCTTAGGCTAATATTAGTTGAGGCAGACCTCCTATAAATAGAGGCCTCTCCACATTTGATTTTGGTCTTCACTTGTGGACTATTTCAGCCTCCTTAGAAGATTTCGTCCTAGTTGTTGTAGGCTTGTATTCTTATGCATATGTGATCTTTGTGGATGATTTTGCTATTGGAGAGTAGCTCTTGTTGTGGAGACATCACTTTAGGATAGTAAAGGATTTCTTCAGGCATATCTTGTGAGTATATTTATTGTTGATTATCTTTTGATGGTTATTGCATGGAATAATTTTTTCTAGGGTTTTTATGTTCTTGTTATATTGCATATCTTTTTATGGAATCTTGGTAAAATATTGTATGTTTTAATTAGAGATTGTATGACATCCCTTCATGACGCCAAGTGAGCTTCCCTCTCGATTTCATCCCCTCATAAAGTGGTAACTAGGGTTTTTCTTCCCCTTACTTCCTTTTGGGTTTGATATCTCCATAGTAAGACCCCCTTAGACTCCATCACCCAAGGAACAAGCACTATCTTCCAGAGGTGATTAAACCTCATTAAATATCCTTTTAAAACATCATTTCTCTCCTCTCTCTCATTTTCGGCCCTTCAAGGCAAGTCGCTAGGCTTGAGCATAGGGCGGAATTAAACTAGGGGGAGAATGTTGGCTTGATGTGAGGTGTCTCACATGGACTAAGTCTCATTGCATCAAAATCTAACCTTTTCCACAGTGAAATTTGCCTGCTTAAGGCTAATGTCATAAGCGCTAGGGTAATTTTGCCCTAGGGAGACCCTAATCTAGCACAAATACTTCAACTTGGGGCTTGTTGAAGGCTTGTGGCTCCTATTGTTGATCATATCAATTTTTCATAAACCTTTTCTTGCTCTTATGTACCTTTGTAAGTTACTATCAGTGTTTATCTCTTAAACCCTAGGCCATAAGCCCCCTTGATAGGTTCCTTAGAGAGCACGTTGTTCCTTGTTTCATTGGATTGGGCCTTGTTCTTAGTCCAAGTGCCCTCTTTGAGCCCTTCGTAGGCTGCTCCTAGGATACATTATTCCTTGTCTAATGAAATTGAACCTTGTCCTTAGTTTGAGTATCTTGGGTAAGCCTATTCAATCTCCTTTATAGTTTATTTTGAGGGTATGCTTCTCCTTATTACATAGAATTGAGCCTTGTTCTCAGTCTGAATACCCTATTTGAGTCTATTCAATTGTCACCTTTGAACCCTAAAACCAAGAATATCCTGAGTTTTACTGTTCGGAACTAAGAATATCCTTTAAGTGACCTAAACTGGGAAGCCTCCCAAGTGTTGAATGTCCACTAAAGAGCAAGAGGTGTTGTGTTGTGGTGACATTAGGCCTCCACCTCGATGTTGTCCCTTGGTCTAGTTCTCATCTTGTGAGGCCTCTCACAAGGCCTGATAGATTTTGCGGAAATAGTGCCCAGATGGATCCAAGATGCCCCCAAGCTAGCCTTGACCTTTTTTTATGGATGACACATTGTTCCAAAGCACAGATGGGGATGGTTATCACTGGGATGACTCGGGAGGGCTAGCAAATCCCTCTTTGATGCCTATTTTTCTTTAGAGGTGCCATGTCACTCCCACTTTCTTGCAAAGAGTGACATAGGGCTTCTCCTAGATGACATCATGGTGGTGAGGTCACCATTAGGAGATATATATATGCACTTTAGAACTTTCTTGGAGTGAGTAGCACTCTTGGACCCTTGTCTCAGTTCCTTGATGCCTTATTGCATTTTCTGGAACAAGGCTGCTTGGAAGTGGGAGTGGAAGCAGGAAGCAGGATGGAAATAGTGAAGGCCCATTTGAATTATTATATGAGATGGATGTAACATTTTCAACTCACTTAAAGATACTAGTCTACAAGTTCATGCAGCAAAACTCCTCAAATTTAGATGCCCTACAAAAGAGAATCGGCTAGTTAGTAGAGCTTGATGAGCGCAAAATACTTTCCTATGATCATGTGGCAAAGTCAAGAGAAAATCAAGAAGAATTTTGACAAGAAAGCACGCTAGTAGAACTTTCAGAAGGTGACATTGTCCTACTTTGGAACAGGGGGTGAAAAAATCAGTAATCATGTTAAGTTTGAAAGTTTATGGTTCGGTCATTACATGATTAATGAAGTTGCAGGTAACAATTCTTTCTATCTATACCATTTGGATGGAGAAATATTTCTCTTGCCGATAAATGGGCAATATTTAAAGGTGTACTTTCAAGGTAATATCTCATGCCTAAGGGGCATCCTTGTACCATAGTTTTCTTAGCTTGCTTTTTGTGATTTGATTTCATTGTGTGTTGTAATTTCATTTCCTAGATTGGAAAGTCATTTCATTTGGTTTATTTGTTGTGTCAGGAAGGGGTAAGGTATTGGTATCTTATGTCCTCCCTAGTATTTGATGATGGTCATGTGAGATCCATGCAAGTCATAGGTTGTTGGAGATTTTGAGGTTCTCGAGCACTCCCAAGAAGAGCACTTGTCGTGTAGTTGGAGCTAGATGTTATCCCTCTTCCCACAAGGGTACTCCAGAACTTTTGACCACACCATTTGCAAGCCCAAATGTGTGGAAGTGATAGACCTATAAGGCCATATGGGTGTCTTTTGTGAAAGCATGTCCTAGATCCCTGATGGTGGACGATCATGACTAGTATTTTTAGCTTCATTTTCATGGTGCTTAGTTTTATGGCACCGCTGACATCCCCATAGTGGGCAGTAACTCCCTGCCTTGATGGGCATTCTTATATATAGGCACAATTTAGGCAGAGGGTATATCACCTTAATAGATTATGGAAATAACGTACATCACATCCTAAGCAGCAACAATTACTCTTGTAACCTATAACTATGATCATTGAATACGGAACTACAGTATATAAGCTCGCTAGTATTTAGTATGTTAGTAATCGATTTCGAAGGTACGAAGACGGCTGCTCAAGAAAAGGAGAGCTACCTGGAACCCTGGAACTGGATGCTGCAGGCGAATGCTTAATCGCGAAGTCGCTTGCTCGAGAAAAGGATATTGAACATTATGACAAGGCTACCTGCTACTGGATGCTGTAGGCAAAAGATTACCCTGCATCTCTTCCAGGCGTGTTGAAGAACGTCCATTTGCCTAATTTACGGTGATCTCGGATCCATTCATCTCTGCATTGTCGTCATTTCCCGTGCATGTAAGCTTCGCCTTAGACCGTCAGCACCTGGAAATTGAAGCGTTCGATTTGACTATTTTAAGCCACGATGCTCTGCCATATTGACTCGATTAGAAAGAAAAGGTCGAGTCACATTATTGATAGTTTTCCCATGACTCAATAGTAATTCACCCAATTAGTCATTTTCCTGTTGAGACATTGTCAAATGAAACTAGCACACTCAACATTGTCAAATGAAACTAGCACTTTATGGGACCTGGAGTGAGGGCATGGTTCTAAAAGTTGATAGAGGAAAGTTGGGAACTGAATTGTAATACTGTACACTACTCATTTTTCCATTGGATATCATTTTTCCATTGGATTTTCATAGCGCAAACCATGACGACAAACAACACTAAATATTATCCCTATATTTGTAGGCCACATTTGGTAGCAATATAAATTATATGTGATTCTATTTCAATATATCTCTCACCCCACGTCTATACAGGTCAGGTTAAATAGTAGATAATCCAAACAACTATATTCCCCATTTACAACATTACAATGGCAAATGGACAATTACTCTCCTTATTTCATGGACAACTTTTTGATATTGTCAGATTATCAAAGACACCAGGTATTAAACTAATAGGTAATTTCTTATACTTTTCTTAACATGATTATCAAAGACACAAGGTATTAAAATAAAAAGTAGGAGTTACATTTATGAGTTTATAATTTTAATTGGTATCTGTAGATACTTTACAAATCCCTATATGTTATGGTTAGTCATCATCCTTAGAGAAAAACCTTATAATAATCTAACAAATATATGTATAATCTCTTTTAGATAGTTTGTTGTTATCTATATTTTTTTGTCACATTTTATTTCTCAAAACATATAATCTCTTTTAGTTAGTGCGTTGTTATCTATATTTTTTTTTCACATTTTATTTCTCATATTTATTGATCACTTACAATTTATTAGAAACAATAACTAAAATCCATTACTTAATAGATAGACTCCTATTGAGTGAAACAACATTAAATAACAAAGATAGAACTATATTAGTTATATAAAACTATAGAATGAAGAGAAAGAATCCACTCTTGAATCATTAGTTGTATCATGATACTAAAAAGAAGATATAATCCTACTAGGCAATCAAGGAATAATAGAAAATTGGGGAGGCATTGATCTAATAGAGGCTTTGATGAGCTCTTATAAAGGTTTGAGATAATCAAATAAGAGGATCAAGAATCTAGAAAAACAAAAAATCTACCAATGGAGCTCTTATAAAGGTTTGAGATAGTCAAATAGGAGGATCAAGAATCTAGAAAAACAAAAAATCTACCAATAGAGCTCTTATAAAGGTTTGAGATAGTCAAATAGGAGGATCAAGAATCTAGAAAAACTAAAGGAGGAACTCATGTTCCCCAGTTCTCATGAAAAGTTTACTAATAGAGCTCTTATAGAGCTCTAGATAGTCAAATAGGAAGATCAGGAATCTCTATTGCATATGCCAACCCAGAATTAAAAAAATATCAAGTTTAATCTTAATTTATAAATAGGCTTTCTTACAATATCATGGTTTACTAATACGACATCCCAGAAAATCATAACTAGTGTTCATACGACATGTTCATAAGAACATTTTTTAATTAATTATTTTAAATAAAATAACAGAAAAGGTACTCATGAAAAGTTTACTAATAGAGCTCTTATAGAGCTCTAGATAGTCAAATAGGAAGATCAGGAATCTCTATTGCATATGCCAACCCAGAATTAAAAAATATCAAGTTTAATCTTAATTTATAAATAGGCTTTCTTACAATATCATGGTTTACTAATACGACATCCCAGAAAATCATAACTAGTGTTCATACGACATGTTCATAAGAACATTTTTTAATTAATTATTTTAAATAAAATAACAGAAAAGGTACTCATGAAAAGTTTACTAATAGAGCTCTTATAGAGCTCTAGATAGTCAAATAGGAAGATCAGGAATCTCTATTGCATATGCCAACCCAGAATTAAAAAATATCAAGTTTAATCTTAATTTATAAATAGGCTTTCTTACAATATCATGGTTTACTAATACGACATCCCAGAAAATCATAACTAGTGTTCATACGACATGTTCATAAGAACATTTTTTAATTAATTATTTTAAATAAAATAACAGAAAAGGTATAATTACTTTTGAAGTAAATCTCAATCTTTGATGTGTAACCACTACTACAAATATTTTATAATTAATAATTAAATTAAACTTTTAGAAACTCTATTCACCACCTATATATATAGATATATTTATTTATTTTAAAATCTAGTTTTGAAATAATTTCAATAAACATTAATATTTATAGTTTGTAACTTATAGTTATAGAGTAAAATAATTTATGCCAAGTCAAAGATTCAACTAAATTATTCTTCTCTATATACTAATAACTTTATTTTATATACTACTTTGTTTTATATTGTTCATACCAAATCAAATAAATAAGCAAGTTTATTAGTTATCCACATCAAATTAGGTGTGCAAAGTATTGTTTGTTAGTGTAATTTATTGAGGTCATCATTTGGTCCTTTTTACAAGAATTATATGATGATTCTTGGTAAGATTTTGTTATTTAAATTGAGTTTTTGAATGCAAAAATTAATTCAATGCCTTACAAAACCCTACCTCAGTTGGATTGTGTAGACTTAACAACCTAAAATTACAAATTTTCTAATTTCTAACTAAATTAAGGACAAAATCAACCACTGCTTATTTAATTATGTCTATAAAGTATCATTTACTTATTGAAATGTATAAGTAAATATTGTTGAAAATGGTGATAATAACCATCCACTCATACTAATTTTAATTTATTAAACATGTTCAGATCATGACTAGATCTAACATCTATGTTGGAAGAATAATTAAACTAACCATGATGAACATGTATGTGCACTTCTGTAAACGTTAGTAGTCAAATAGTTTCCTAGGGGCACCATAAATCCTAAATAAACACCATGTCTAGATTTCATAAAATTAATATACAAATCCATCATCCTTAATAAATAATACTTATTATCCACATATACCAAATACTTAACTTTGCTTATAAAACCCCTCACTTAGAAAAAAACTACATAATTAGTTTATTCAAAAATAGCATTGTGACTAACTCATATACAAATTGAGTGGGTCTATAAAATTAAAAACATGTAAGAAAAGAGTGTCTACACCTCTACATTTCATAAAATAAAGATATTAATCCATTACCCAAGTAAAATACTACTTACTTATATACTTATTTATAAATATATATAAAAAAATGGTGTAAAGATATTTTTTTATTATTTATTATTTAAATTTAATAACTCAAAATTAATTTTAAACTTTTTTTTTGTAAGCTACGGTGTTACCTCTTTTCTATTATACAATCGCCTGTGACCTCAACCCTCCCCGCAGGGAAACCAGGTCT
>APFE031094604.1:0-11224 GCA_000404065.3 Pinus taeda | reverse complement strand
AATGGAAAGAAGTTATTTTCTCATATTGATAGGAGATTTTACTAATCAACTATGTATTTCAAATAGCAGAGCATGTAATGTTCGCTCTTTGCAAATTGCATTTAAAAGCTGGGAGTATTGTTTGAGCTTCTGTTGGCTTACATAAATTGTTATCTCTGAAGTTGAGGTCACATAAAATCACATTCTCAGCTTCAATAGTATCTGAATGGAATCCCTGATTATCATATGAAAAGTATGAAATTATGAACATAAGGTCATCGGGAGAAAGCTTCGGAGCAATGTGGTGTGATGTTCCTATTGAACAAAGGCTATTGGCAAAAACTATTAATTCATGGTTGATAGAAATAGTGTTGAAACACAGAATCACTACAATATTCCCAACTTTTAAACAAATTCATCTTGGATGGTTTTCTATTCACATTTATTATTGATAGTATCTTAGCTAATTGTCATGATTGCAGGTAGTACATATTTATTTTATATGGAAATTTATGTTTCTTATGACACGTATAATAATGATATTAAAGAAGTAGAAAAGTGCGAAGTAAATGGACACAATGGTGGTTAGCTTTGGTATGTTCAATTGCTAATAATTGAGTGTGTCCTATGTAACAACTTTGACACGGATAATAGTAACAACTGTGGGAGAACGGGTGTGCGGAGCAAGGAACATAAACTTTTTGTGGTGCAATGTTTCATATGTGCATATGCATTCAATATTGTTTAATTTCATAGCAAGAGGATTTTATTACACTACAACAAAAATCTGTGATTAGCTTCCCTTTTTACTTCCTTTTTGGTGTCTAGAGTCCATTTTTGGTTCTATTTGTGTCCATTTATCAAATATGGTACAAAACATGATGCAAAATTTGCACCAAGTCTTACACCAAGTTTAGTACCAAGTATTGTAATAGGTTTTGCACCAGATTTTACACCAGATTTTATGCTAGGTTTTATGCAAGTTTTGTGCCATCCTTTGCACCATGTTTTGCATCAAGTTTGGCACCTAATTTTGTTTCACCAACTTTTTCGTCCTCTATTGCATCCACTTTTTGTGCCTACACTTGCATCAACTTTTGCATCATCTCTTGCATCCTCTTTTGCATCATTTTTTAAATCATTTTTTGCATCCCTTTTGCGCCAAGTTTTGCATCGAGGTTTGTGTCTAGTTTTGCATCTACTTTTACATCTTGTTTTGCATCCATATTTACGTCCTCTTTTTCATCTATTATTGTGTCCACTATTGCATCCAATTTTCTTGTGCCATAATTTGCACCTAGTTTAGCACCTCCCTTTGCACCCATTTTTCTTCTAAATTTGCATCCTCATATACATATAGGATTTCACTGACTTTTACATCTATTTTTATGTCCCTTTTTGTATCCACTTTTGCGTCAAGATTTGCATCAGGTTTTGTGTCTCATATTGCATCTACTTTTGCATCGAATTTTGTTGCATCAACTTTTGCATCCTCTTTTGGATACATTGTTGTACCCATTTTTACGCACACTTTTGCATATTCTTTTGCATCTTCATTTTCTTATTTTTTTGCATCTATCATTACATTCACTTTTGTTGTGACACAATTTGTGCCATGTTTTGTACTTATTGTTGTACCTACGTTTGCTTCCAATTTTGCATCCATCTTCGCATCCTCATTTGCATCAAATATTGCATTTATTTTTGCATCCACTTTTGTGTGGGGTTTTGCATCTCATTTTGTATCTTCTTTTGCATATACTTCCATTGCATCCAATTTTTTTTTTCTCTAGTTGCATCCATGTTTGCATCCACTTTTACATCCCTTATTGCATATTGTCTTGCATCTAAGTTTGCATCTTTTTTTTGTGTGTGTCTGTTATTACATCCACTTTCTAATCCACTTTTTTTGTGCCACAATTTGTGCCATATCTTGTGCCTATCATTGCAACCCACATTTTCTTCCACTTTTACATCCACATTTGCATCATCTTTTGTGTCCAAGTTTGCATCAAACAATGTTTATGTTTTTTGCATCCCATTGTCAAATTCAATTCTTTCCCTCATGCTCAAAGGTAAACTACTGACGAACCTCTTTACTTTAGCCTTTTGCTCTCGAATATAAGGCACGTAACAAAGTAATGAAGTAAAACGAGTAATAAATTCATCCATGGTTTGTTGTCCTAGTCGCAAATCATGGAATTCTCTTGCCTTTTCGTCATAGAAATGCTCATTCAGGTATCTTTCCTTAAAGTATCTTTGAAATTTTTCCCAAGTTATGTTCTGTTCGCTTACTCCTCTGACAATCTTAACTTCTTCCCACCATAGGGTGGCTTTTCCATGCAATTGGAAAATGGCCAACCGTGCCTTGAGGTTGTGGTCGTACTCATATAGTTGGAAGTATTTATTCATATTAATCAACCATGCCTCGACTGTTTCCTCCAATTCCCCATCAAAGTGTGGCGGTTTGATCTTACAAAACTCCCCTTGCAACTCTATCCATTGCCTTTTTGAGGTGTGCTGCTTTGAAGCATTATTAGATCATTCTTCTCATTCCTCCTCCCTTCCTTCCGACTCTTTGGGTCCCGTGTGGTGATTTCGCTCCTCAGACACTCTTTGTTGTTCAGCGCTGGGATTCAATGGTTGCTGATTTTGCTTGTTAGATAGGATCTTTATAATCCTTTCTTGCTCCAAGGTTAACCTTGCATTATCTTCCCGCAATCGGGCCATTTCATTTTTCAACTCCTGTACTGTCTCTAGTATTGCAAGATTCATATTGCGAGCCTCTTCTCCAAGATGTACCCATAATTCTGAGTTATTTTCAGGGCCTGTTATAGGTCCCTGACATGCCACAAACCTACGTGAGACACTGTCTTCTTTTCTCATATTGGTGGTCTTTTGTTTCCCTGTGCTTAACATAAGGAAAAGTAACAGAAGGAGGGTTAATGCATTAACTGTTTTTTTTTTTTTTTTTAAGAATTGCAAAATAGAACTGGGAATAAAATGATTTCACTTTATCTGTCTTTGCTTTTCTTTTCCTCCAGAGGCCACAATTTTTGAAACTTGGCTCTGATACCACTTGTAATGTCTCCACACCTAATTTTTTTTTTTACTGGATTTCACATGGCTTATATATAGAAATTATTGAAACTATATAAATTCCCCACCACTGTGCACACATTTGCATGCGGCTCGGATTTAATGTACCACTGATGTACTAGCATTAATAACACGTTTAATCCACTGTTCTGGTTTTTATGTATGTTGGCCCATGCGGCATTCAAACAGATGTTAACTTTTCCCTTTTTTCTATTGCCATCACATGGCTTGCCTTATCTGCTACGAGTGAAATTAATGTTGCTTTCTCCATCTTGTATGTGGTCGGGTAGGCAGACCAGTCTCATCGCCCACTTGGACAACCCCGCCCCATCAACGGTGAGGATTGACTTTCGCAATCTGACGGTGGCCACAGACGCGGGTTATGACCTATACTCCTGGATGCATTGTGATTGTTCTCATTTGGTTGGTCACCTCCTTGTGGAGCCTGCTCTGGTTCAGCCATGCGCTTGCAGCTCCAAAGAGCCAGCTTACCAAATCTTCATTCTAATTGCGGGTATAATTGGTACTCGAATCCTACAGGTAATTGGATGCTAACAGAGTTAATCTTTTCTACACATCTTCCTATTTCATTTAGCTAAGCGCTGTTTGATTTCCGCTGAGTGATTCATGACTCATTTACAAGGGTTTCACGCTATCAACAGATTGAACTAGTATTCAAGGGCTTCTTGCTACGCCAGAAAGAGATGCTCCTACAAAAGGTGTCTCAACTCCTCCTAGGTAAGTCATTATCAAGTTGATAAGTAATTTTCCTAAGTTTTCTGTCGCAGTCTCTGTTAATGTCAACAGTCGCCTAACCATGTTTATCGTGGCTTTTCCTTCATGCAGATTGGTTGACGACCCTCATGAGTTTGCCCAGCCTCATCTGGTGGAAACCCTCCTCCAGCGTGGCCAAGGTTTCCAGGTATGAAAACAATTTCCAGCCCGAAGCCCTCGGCTGAAGAGTTTAAGTTATGGGATTAGGAAGTCTATCCCGTGCCAATTGAAGGGACTCTCCTTCCGAGAATTACATTCTATTTTAAACTGTGTGAAGGGTGATGCATTCCCTCATGAGCTCAAAGCTTTCAGCTACATGGCATATATAAACTCCTGTTTATTATTTGTAATGGAAAATGGACCTTCAGATTGAGAATCTGTTATATTGCTGGGCCATTGTGATTTTGATTATCTTGTTGCATATCTATGCTTATTATGCTCACGGTACCAAACCCTCTTTACTGTTGTGATATAATACCTTGATGGTTTAATTGTTTAAGCAAGCACGATAGTTTATATATATGTTTATAGACTGTACACGTTCGTGGTCTTACCTACGTTTGAAATTATATATGGTTCCTCTTTGTTGAGAAGTTGCCTCGGCCAGCGTTTAGCTCTGTATTGTATTTATTTAACATTTAAATAAGAGTTTCAGTTTTGGAGACTTATGTTAACCAACACTTGGGTTTTGGTCGTGTTTCTACTGTTTGCGAAAGTTTCTGGTTGAACAGGTTAGTGCCCTTTCACTCAGGGTTGCTGCCTTAAGATCCCTCCCGACATTCTTATGTTACTATTCCTCTTCTGTTCTTATCCTTTAAGGGTTTAATTTCTAGAGGGATTCTAACACGACCCAACAGAGGGTTCAATGCTACGCTTCGAATTCCGGGTTCTTGGGTGCATTTGTGGCTCAAACCCTGACCATGGGGCAGAACAACCTACTGTACCCCGGATTCGTTAATGGTTCCAGAACATTTCATTAGCTCTTGCAACAAATACTGTTATTGGTTAGTTGGGGTCTTTAGGGTTGCTCGCAAACGAGGCAACCGATAGCATCTCCCTTCTTTGTTTTGTTTTTGTTAATGCATTTGGCCTTAGAATATTGCAAGTGAACCATCTAATATCATTTCTTGGTTTAATCCTGCATATGAATAAATTTCATGCTTTCTTTTATTTTCTCAGGAACTAACTACAATGTGCACAAGTTATCCGACAGTGTTGATATAAAATAGTTCATTAGACTAGGTAGCTAATTCGTTTGCCTCCCTAAGGTCTTAATTTTTCGTTTACCTAATGCATGGAACTGGTTAAAAAAATTATATGATTTCTTCGCAACAGAAACATTTTGCCAACACTCTAAAGACTGTTGAAAACGCAATTGTTCAACTAAAACGAGTCTCGAGGTAAGTTCTCTAAAACAAAGACGGTTAAATTAAACTCTTAACTGAGATTAACTCTCTCCTTGGCAATTTACTACTACTTGTGCCCTTCCAGAATTAAAGGTCTGGATATAAAGAAAATATTTGATATTACGGTATTTATTCTCCCTTCATTTTCATGAAAGCCATCCACGGTTGGGGAGGGCGGTAGTTAAGGTTTTGCAACCGTTTTCTTTTTTTATCTTAACTTCCCTCCTCAAAAGTTACATGATATCCCTGTTACTAGGAAATCATCTCTCATTTTTCATTTACTTATATAAAATATTAATTTATGCAACAGATAATAACCATCATCCTTCAGTTTTTTTTTTTTACTATGGTAAATAAAGTATTTACAATATTTTGGGGATATCAGAGATGCGTTGGTTGAATTCCCTATCTAAAGGGGCAATATAATTGTAAATGAAGAGGCAATGTAATTGTAACTGAAGATAGGGAATAAGTGAATAAGTTTGTAATTTTACTTTTATGTCATCTCAGCGATAAATCTGTTTATTGCTAAAATGGTTTATGATAAACCCTTTATTGCTAAGATGGTTTATAATAAATCCTCTTATCGTTAAAAATGGTTCATGATAAACAATTAATTGATTGACCCACCCTTGGCCATATATTTCTTTTCCTTTTGATGTAGAAAGGGAATTTATTTTCCTTCATGTATTAGGAAGGCTATCACTATTGTTAAAATAATGAATTATAGGTAATTATTGACTAGTAATTGTATGGAACTATGCACACTGAACCATATATTAGGGAAATAAAAAAATGTAGAAAAGATAAGTAATTTAAGAAATAGATCAAATATGGATATATGCTAAAAACTTCATGTATTGCTAAGGTTGTCTTCAAAAGAAGACGAAATGATAAAAACATTGTCTAAATAGGCATCCGATATTGTATTTGAGCAAATTTAAAGAAGCATATCAAACAAAATGTAAAATAACTGAAGATCGGAGAAGGTAATAATTTCTTTAAAAGGCAAACACCTTTCTATCTACCTCAAAACCAAGACCATCAACTATTGTTGGCAAAAAATACTTCAAAACCAAGACCATCAACTATTGTTGGCAAAAAATACTTCAAAACCAAGACCATCAACTATTGTTGGCAAAAAATGAATGAATTGACCTACATATTTTAGATCATAATACAGATCGGTTTAAGCATCACCTTTTTGATGTAAGGAGTCTACAATGTCGCATATTTATGTGTTATTTCTCTATATGACATCATTACTTCTTTTTTCACTTCATCGTTAGACTAGAAAATGATGTCGCAAATTTGTGGTATTTCTCTATGATGTTATTGATTAAATTAATAATATAATATAAAAGGATTTTAATATTATTATAAATTCTTATAAGGAAGCAATGTCACGTTGACATGTATTGAAATTGATATAACCATCTGTTCTATTCCATAAGAAGTTAGGTCAAACGTATATTATCATTTTATTCGATTTTAAAGTCAATATGAAATAGTATATCGAAGGAAAGATTTTAAAATTATAAAAATTAAATTAAAATAAAGAATATTCATTAGAAGAAATTTTAAAATTATGAAAACTAATTTAAAAACTAAACAATGAATTAGGTACAATAAATAAATATAGAATTAGGTTGACAATCGAGGGCGAAGCGCTTAATATTGATGTAATATGGTAAAGGAGAGAATTTTATTTTATTTTATTTTTTATTTTTTTTCTTTCTCGGTAACAACCATTCCAAAAGCCAATTGATTAATAGAGTTAATTAATTATAGTTCGGATGAACATCTCTTTTAAAAAAATAGTCTTTTGAATTAGAATTTCCCCAAATCCAGTGAAACAATGCTACCCTAGATGAAATGACTATACAATAAAACCAGATTTGATGACTATACAATAAAACCTAAGCTTGGCATCTTGCTAAGAATCACTTTGTTTATATGAGATGACTATACAATAAACCCTAAGCTCAACATCTTGCCAGGAATCACTTCGTTTGTGGGGTAGAGACCAAGAAATAAACCTTAAACTTGCCCATGTAAACTAAACTCGGCATAGACCACTGAAAGAAATAACAATTCGACCAATAGCACTCAGCAAACAGACCAAGGGAAGAAACTACCAGTGGTCAGAAGATATCTAGTTTATCGAGGCGAGTTATCACATCATTCCCACTATTTTATCTTGAACAATTTGAAGCAACTTGAAGCCAGACCTTCCTTCTTTTCACACCACTACGGAAAAAAATTCCTTTTTTCACACCACTACGAAAAAAAAATTGGAGCCCTATTCTTAGTGAGGAATCCTTTTGAAAGTAGTATTTCCTACCAATTTGAATCATAACATATGGGTCCCATAAATCGTAATTATTTTACCTATCTTCATCAAGCAAGTTTTACATGAACTTGAATCAGCATGTTTGATCCGATCTAGCACTAGTGCGTTACAGAAAGCACTAAATATTGTTGGAAGAACAAGGAGAACAAGGTCGAGTCAAGATTTTATAGAGATGATACGGATCAGCCAGTTATCACATCATTTGATATAAACTATTGAGAAGAGTTTTCGGGGAGAAATAAAATGAATATCAAGTTGTTGAATTTAGACTTATGCGAGTTATCACATCATTTGATATCAAGTTTATTGAGAAGAGTTTTCTGCTAGAAATAAACTGAATATCAAGTTGTTGAATTTAATTTGATATTAAATTTATTGAAAAGAGTTTTCGGCTAGAAATAAAATGAATATCAAGTTGTTGAATTTCATTTGATATCAAATTTATTGAGAAAAGTTTTCGGCTAGAAATAAAATGAATATCAAGTTGTTGAATTTCATTTGATATCAAATTTATTGAGAAGAGTTTTCAGCGAGAAATAAAATGAATATCAAGTTGTTGAATTTAGACTTATGCGAGTTATCACATCATTTGATGGCAAGTTTATTGAGAAGAGTTTTCGGCTAGAAATAAAATGAATATCAAAGTTGTTGAATTTCATTTGATATCAAATTTATTGAGAAGAGTTTTCTGCTAGAAATAAAATGAATTTCAAGTTTACTAAAGCAAGTTATCACATCATTTGATAGCAAGTTTATTGAGAAGAGTTTTCGGCTAGAAATAAAATGAATATCAAAGTTGTTGAATTTCATTTGATATCAAATTTATTGAGAAGAGTTTTCGGCTAGAAATAAAATGAATTTCAAGTTTACTAAAGCAAGTTATCACATCATTTGATATCAAATTTATTGAGAAGAGTTTTCGGCGAGAAATAAAATGAATATCAAAGTTGTTGAAATTAAACTTTTGCGAGTTATCACATCATTTGATATCAAGTTTATTGAGAAGAGTTTTCGACTAGAAATAAAATGAATATCTAAGTTGTTGAATTTCATTTGATATGAAGTTTATTGAGAGGAGTTTTTCGCTAGAAATAATCATTTGATATTAAGTTTATTGAGAAAAGAGTTTTCCGCTAGAAATAATCATTTGATATTAAGTATAATCATTTGATATTAAGTTTATTGAGAAGAGTTTTCGGCTAGAAATAAAATGAATATCAAGTTTTTGATATCAGAATTTAAACTTCTGTGATCCATAGCAATCATATCAAATTTACAATTGATATGAAGTAAAATAGCAATCCTATCCAATTTGCAATTGATATCAAGTTTACTTAGGCTAGTTTTCATGATGTGATTATTGAAAATAGTTTTCGGGAGTTTTCATGATGTGATTTTGGCCGGAATGATGTGATTTTCGCCTCGCCGAAAACTCTTCTTGATAAAGGATATAATTATGTTTTAAAAAAATTTCAAAAAATAAACGATATATTAGGTTTTAAAAATATTAAAAAATATATTATAGTAATTTTAAAGTATAATTTGAAAAATATATTTAATAGTCTCCATTTTTTCTTAATAAACGAGATATCAGGTTTTTAAAATTATTTTAAAAATAATATTTATAGTAATTTTAAACTAAATAATTGGAAAAAGTATATTTAATATCTCAATTTAATAGATATTTTTTCCTATTTATTATATATTATATATATTATATCTATATATTATTCACTCACAAATCCAATACAGCAAAAATAACATTCCCAAACAAAATAAAACAATATATTTAACCTGTCAGAATAGAAACGAATAAAAATAATAATAATTACTTAATAAAAAGGAAAAAATTAAATAAGTATCATTTGTCAACGAACGCACTTTAATCTCAAAGAACGTCATACCAGTCTCATTTAATTCTATCTAATTATTTAGAGACATACGATTCCTATCACCAGACATGATCGACTTCTACCCAATACGGTGGAGGTGTCAAACACGTGTGGAAATAGAGGTTTTCCTTTAATAACTCGACCGCCATTGATCATACCCTAAGCTATCAAGAGTGATAAACCTGTTCAATCTTATATGGTTATTATGCAGACTCGACAGACTATATTCTTCGGTCATATGATCGATTCCTACGACGTCCCCCGCAGGTGCCAAACATGTGTGGAAATGGACGTTGTCGGTTAATAACTCTGAACCTAATTGATCACACCCTAAGCTCACCGTAATAAAATCTCCACAATTTTATATGGTTTTAACTCTAATCATACCCTAAGCTCACCATAATAAATCTGAACAATCGAGTCAGACAATTTTCTTGATTTTCATCTAAAGAAAACATATGCAGAGTGGACACTTAAAATTGGATTAACTTAGACAACAGTGAAGGGAAATTCATTAAACGGACAGCAGTGAATTTAAATTGGATTAACTTAGACAACAGTGAAGGGAAATTCATTAAACGGACAGCAGTGAAGTGAAATTCAGGACTAAAAAGTACCGTACCTTTCTGCAACAGCAACATGCCCTTTGTAATCGACAGCAACATGCTCCTTATATCCAGCGCATCACAAGTTGCACAGAAGTTATTTCCTGCCACATAAACATTTGAGCGTGTTAAGAATAAATCATGAATCCAAATTCCACGAACAGCTAAGCTAACTATTTAGAACTTTAAATTTAGAAATGAAATTGATGTTCTGAAAAACATTCTACCAGACAAAAATAAGTTGCTAAAAACTTAAATAAACTCTCAAATTTCCATGTCAAACGGCTGTTCAACCCCAATTTCCATTACTCTTACAGTTTAATTCACTCCAAGCTGCCATAGGCTTTTGTCTAGCCACACGATAATCATGGATACGAAATCAAGAACTGGAAAAACAAAATATGGTACAGCGTAAAAAAACACAGAAATATACGACCAAATCACCATTGAATGGGAACAAAAGAAGAAATGTAAACTGAACAATACAAACAGAAAAAACATGAAAATGATAAAATAACATGAAAACATAAAAAATAGAGCAAGCAGAGCATGAAAGTAAGAAAAACGGAAATTTCAGGAAATATATATATATATATATATCCAAGATCAGTGCGAACATACTATGGAACGATCTGAGCCGGTGGTCACTTCCTTAAATCGGTGGAGCTGCTTGCTTTCTTTTTCTTTTTTTTTTGGATAAATGACCGTTGGCAGACATCATGGAGGGAATGGGTGCTTTTTTTTCCGAAGAAATCGAAATGGAAAAGCAATTGCTTTTGCGCTTTCAGAAGAGAGTGGGTGCTTTTTTGAAGACATTGAAATAGAAATAGCCATTGCTGTTGCGCTTTCAGAATAGTCTAGAGGATTTGAACGTTGCCTCCTCGTTTTATTGTTGTGAGGGGCGGACAACTGTCTCTGATGCATGACAATGACAGTCGCTATCATTATTATCAAGAGAATGACAATTGTTACTCAACTTGAGATGTATATTTCATCGAGAAGCATCTGGCTCATCAAGTGGCATACAGGAGTTGGCGTGCACGGAATATTTTGCGAAATGCGTTGTTGCATCATTGTTAAGTATAAGATTAAGAGAAGAATAAAAAGGAAAATAAA
>APFE031094591.1:1156-16714 GCA_000404065.3 Pinus taeda | reverse complement strand
AGCTAACACCCACGTCCATTGCCAGCATGTCAATTCAACTTGTCATGAGTCACCCTTGCAATCGTCTTACAGAGAGCGGTTCGTTTGCGAACATCAATGCTTGACTCATGCGAAAACAACACATGTATACTTAAAAAAACGCCTTTAGTTAGATTCCAAAATTAGTAAAACTTTAGCAATTTCTACAATGATTACCTTTTAGAAATGCTTCAATAATTTATTTAGAGAATACAAAAAAAAATTTGTGGTTGCCATGATTAGCATCATTGTGATAAATTTCCGTCCTATAAACTAAATATTTTGAAATTATATTAAAGCTCATTTGCCTTCACATGCGTAGCAACTAATATAACACAATATTATAGGTTCATACTAAATTGCTCAATTATCTTAAATAGAAATTTAATTGCATAGGATAGCCATGATACTGCATTACAAGCGAAGTATGCCCCGCATTGTATGAAACGACTAATACAAACACTTGAATATTCAGTCATGCAAATATCCTAATTTTGAAGAAAACAAAATAATGACAGAAAGCATATTAGTTTCACCCATAAATATTTATATTTCTAGATATAATTTTCTCAAATTAAGTCAGTGAAAGCCTATCCATATGTAACACCGTAACACCCTATTACGTGTTCACCATTCAAAGTAGAGTGATTTGTAAAATGCCCAAATTACTGAAAGGTTATAAAAGTAGGAGCATTCTATTTTTTATAAAATTTATGAGTTCTTTATAGACACTACAGAGTTTTTCATCCTTTTCACTCAGCTTATATTACGAGGCAGTGTAACTGGCAGGGCTCTAAGTAATATCTGTTAATGCAGCTATTAATTCATGTTAGATAAATTAAAGAACCTATTTTATAGCTTTCAAACATGTTCGAATAGTTTTCCAACGAATATCTCCCAATTAGAGTACGCAGGACAGATGGCAGTCTTTTATCCTGAAAATTGCATGAGCTTGTATCTATTCTATTCGTTACAATTAATATAAGGATCTCTTTGAACATAGTAAACAGGCTTTGGGCAGCTAAGATCTTGGTTACGCACAAGACTGGAGATCCATGAAACAGAATTTAATTTAAAGTTTCCCTCTTTAAGCAATGAAACGATAGAGAGGAAAAATGAACGGTGTGAACATTGCAGTCCATGACCAATGGTATTCCATAGGTGAAGGTTATTGATGGCCAAATTACTTTTAATGTGATGAGATGATATGATTTTCAAGCACGGATTTTATTAAATACATATTTTGGGAAGGGGTTTGCATTTTCTTCCATTCCAGCATTTCATCCAGTTATCATTTTCCGTTAAAATCAGAAAAAATCATACAACTAGGTGAAAACGAACCAAGTAATTTATTTATAAAAAAAAGATGAGATGGGTACCTGATCACTTGCAGAAATCAACTTGGCCTCTACGAATATATCGATGATATATAATATTCACAAAATTACTATTTAATAAAATAGTAAATTCATAAGTTCCATAACATAACCAGATTCGCATTAAACTAAATTAGTCGTTGAAGCAGTCAGTTCTTCTCTAACACAACATAATCATAACGAGAGTCTAATTTCTCAAACTGATATACACAGATTCTCATTAAAGTAAATTAGTTGCAGAAGAATTCAATTCTTCTCTAAGTCAACTTAATAGTAATGAGATTCTAATTTCTGAGACGGTTATACAAATATTCTCATTAAATTAAACCAGTTGCGGAGGAACCAATCAACTTTGTCGAGAGACGCAATGAAATTGGATCTATGTATTAAAAAAAAAATTGCTTGAAAGATTTAGGCAGAGATCATTAAAACCGAAATAAACTGTAATTCTTACATAAGGGTAGCTCTGATACCACTTGTGAGATTTAATTTATGGGTTTTCCTAATTACTTTAAACCCTAACCAAGATCTACTCCTTTGTAAGAAATTGAAAATAATGCACAACGGAACTTATAAGAAATTGAAAATAATGCACAACAGAACTTACTTTCCATCTTCTAAAGCTCCTGGTCTTGACTTGAGTTGTTGGCTCTTGAATCCTTCCAAGAGCTTGCAATCCTTTTCTCTGGCTATCCTTGATAGAATATCAAGTCTTCAATGGAGCAGACTGTTTTCTAAGTGATTGCAAGCCTTGGAGATTCAGCCCTTTTATAGCAGTCCCAATCCTATGGCTGCCGAAATTTGGCTGTCAATTGACAGCTAAATTTCAACCCCAATCCTACGGCAGCCGAAATTTGGCTGTCAATTGACAGCTAAATTTCAGCCCCAATCTTAGGGCAGCCGAAACTTGGCTGTCCATATTTCTTGACAGCCAAATTTCTGCTGTCAAGAAATTTATTACTGCTATTATTTCAATCAATTATAATCGGTCCATTAACAATTATAATTGATTAACATTATTCTATATGTATTTGTATCCAAATCCTTATTTAAATACGTTTAATGCCATAACTTAATTAATCACATTATTTGGCATATTTAATCATTACATAAACGTAATCTTGCTGACAGTATTTGATATCATAATCATAATGCACGCATGTCCAACCTAATTATTGTAATTAGACGTCTCTAAATCCAACATAATATCCGTCGATGGAGCCTTGGACTACGTACACAAGTGACGGGCTTCTGAACTTTGCGAGATCATGGAGAGAAGTACAAGCAGCCATGGTATAAGCAATCTACAAGAGAAGGCTGAATAACTAGATCTTGACTGGCGTCCCATGATATTGACCTGATGTGAACAAAGAGATTTGAGATGAGAAATATGGCTGTAATAGACTGTCACACCAAATCCAGAGATGGTTCTCTAATCTGTTGTGATATATATATATATATATATATATAATATATATATATATATATATATAAGAGACTGGAGAGCTCGCCAATTGTCTTGATTTTCTGATCTGACAGAAGTCAAGCAACTCATTTAATTTAAAAACTCATACACGCAATATGCAGGAACCTGCAGTCTGTTTTACGCGTGAATTTAATTGTATTTTAACTTGTTCAAGTCGACTGTATTCAACCTCTGTATGCATGTCGATGCGCCACTTCCCCATTGGTTTCTATTTCTACTCCGCCCATGTCGGCTTCTTCCAAGCAAAGTACATATCATTTTCGATGGAAGTGAGCCAAGAACGGGTCGGGACCTTGGAATCTGTGAAGTTGTGCCAGTTGGAGCGCTTAAATATGCCATGACGGACATTGTGTTGACCCCGGAAAATCAACTGGTCAGTTTTAGAACTTCTCATATTTTAGTATTAAAAGATAGCGAACCATAATGAAGAAGGAAATTTGTCATCAATATAATATTATATTAATGATGGTAGTCTTTATTTTTATTTCTTAGTTTTTTTCAACTGATTGTGATTGGAGCAGTTCACAATTATACATTAATTTGGATCAAGATTGGACCAAATTTTCCCACTGAAACATTGGACCACATGTATGGGACTTTAATAATGGTAATCTAAATCATATTTCATATACATTTTATATTTTATATTATCACAATAAAATATATGTTTTATATATATAATATAAATGAATTAAATTATTATTATTATTTATTATTATTATATGAATATAATCCTAGAAATTAAAAGATTGATAAATATAGTATACGTCACAAAATACTTATTTCATGATATGATTCACATTATTAATATTTTTTTTGTATTTTTTTTTTTAATTTCACGATATGACTCACATTATCAATATTTTTTTTGTAATTCAAAGAGTTTTTATTAACAAAAAGCATATACAAATATTGGTCTCACCCCAACGAGGTTGGTTGACTAGTGCGATAACCATACAACTTACAAAAAACAAAATTACAAGTTGAGAGGCCCATATCTTGAGAGGCCTAACATACCAAAAAATTAAAAGAACAAGAAAAACACTAGTGATCATGATCAAACATTAGAGGTAATTGAAGCAAGATTATCTAGCCTTGTACCTCGAGGAGGAGGAGGGTGATATAGGCAATTGACATGGTGCTCAAAGTGAGCAAGCCAAGTTTCCAGTTTTTCAACTTTCTCTATGATCAATTTTTTCCCTCGCCAGACCACCACCACACTTTCACAAACATGGCACTGGAAGTATTGGAGTTGTTCAAGTTTGGCCATGACAGCCTCAGGCTCCTCCCTGCATGCTCGATCGAGAGCATCTAATGAAGTAATGATAGATTGCACCAACTCGAGGACTGTCACAGAGGTACCTGGATACTTAGAAGGAACCCGACGTACTAACCCAGCACAACCCTGATTGCTATGAACTCGAGGCATTGCATCATGAGCATGACCCTATCCACGACCATCTCCATCTATGCCATGGCCACATTGAATTTCCATATTGTTGCGGTTGCTTGCTAAGGAAGCTGTGGAGGAACTCCAACCCACACGGGATCCGTGACTCCCACACCCCATGCCCCTCGATGGAACCACACTCCGCTTGGAACTCCCACCACGCAGAATTGCGACAACACCTCGCAAACTAGCATGAGCAGGTGAGCCTTTAGACTTTGTTGGGGCCAAAGTGCACGAGCAGGGGCTAGGGTTCATGATGGAGCCCAGAAGGAAGCCAAAGTCCCGGAGAAAAGAGAAACCGAAAGCTCTACCACCTGTCATGAGGGACCAAGCAGACTTCATCGCAGACCAAGCAAGAAAGTTTATCCAACACAGAAATGATCACCACTGGAAATTCACTACGAGACTAGAATCAAACTAGACCATAATAGACGAGAGAGACCAAAATGGAAATGACCAGATGGGAGATAGAAAACCCCACATGAGAGGAAATTGGAAAGCGCGTTCCCGGATTCCAAACTGAAGCCAGAGTTGTAGGAAGATGTTAGAGGGAGGTCTATAACCAGTGACCCCAAGAAGGAAGAGCTAAGAAGCAAGAACACCTAGAGACCAACACCACTCTTGAGCCAATTTCACCTCCCAAAAAGAAACAACACCATGAACAGGCCCAAAACTAGTAAAACAAGCAACAAATGCCCAACACAAACCACCCAAGAAGCACCCACCAAAAGACCAAGGTGACAAATCTATAGAGCGCAAGGCGATTAAACCTGAAACCAATAAGAATCGTGAATGATACACCCTCCAGGGAAGGATGGAAAGGGAAAGTTTCTTGAATTGCAGGAATGAGCGAGAGAATGACACATTAGGCTTGACAGAGCAACACAAGACGCACAGCCACCACCCTAGCCTAGGAACCAAAAGAGATGAGAGCAGAGAGGGCGACACATTACTCTGTGAGCCATAGAACAACCAAAGAACTGTGTGAACCATGGAATATAACTGAGGGTGAGATGACGCCATTGAATTCCAGTTCAACGTGAATCGATTGCACACAAATGAGAGTGAATGTTTCACAAAAACGGGTGGAGAAACAATAACTCTCACATGGTGGAGATACTAATGACCTACCCTCCTACGGATTAACGATTGTCCATCTATCACCAATCACATGACGGGTGGCTTCTGCAGCCCAACACGCCCATCAGGGATCACATTATCAATATTAAAAATTTCATAAAAATTAATTAAATTATAATTTTATTTTAAATATTTTTTATTAATAGTTATAAAAAAATTGATACATAAGTTAAATTAATATACATTTTAAAAAAATATATAACAAAAGAATATGATAAATAAATAGTAAGTAATAAGAGTTCAATAACATTTATAAACACGGTAGTTTTCTAATAAATTGAAAATAAAATGAAAAAGTATAATTATCTTTGGGTAGATCTCTACTCTCTATTTTATTATTATTAAAAATACTCTATGGAGGTTAAATCCCTTCCATCCATATAATAATTATTGATTAATTAAATTAAAATTTTGAAGGTTCTATTTCAAAATAAATATGCCTTATTTCTTAATAGTAATTTAATTTTGAAATTATTATTCTTGTAAAATCTTGTCGTGTCCTCTAAACATTTTGACTTAGTTAAATTACTGGCTATTTTTGGACTCTAGATTTTCACTAATGGCATAAAAAACCAATAAATTTTCCTTCTTTCCAAAAAAAAATTTATTGGAGCAAAAAAGACAATATCTGGACATGAGAGATTAGGAGTTGCTACATTTAATGAAATTAACCTAGGCATTTCTTAGCCATAACATAGAGAAATATTGTTGTTTTAATGAGAGTAACAAGAACATACAAAGTTACATGACCTTTACCAATTAAAAATATCACAATTTCCTACATCGACAACCCTGTCAGTGCAACTATTTTCCTTAACTCATTTTCTATTGTTGGATTGATTGAAAACACTAAAGCTTTAGCTAGAAGAAAACTCAGGGCCAGGGGACTATGCCAATAGAGCATAGTAACAAAGACACGACACTTCACACTTCTAAGTTTAGTGATCTTTAAGAGGGAGTGATTTATGTTACAAATAGTTCAGATTGCAAAAACTACATTTTGGCGAGTGTTGAAAACTATGTAATATTCATCTTAATTTCGATATGTCGTAAATTCTTTGTCCATATTTATTTTTGGAGATTAGTCTATATAACTAAGTGTATAGTTGATATTTTAGTTCCTTGTTTAAAAGGATTTTGTTACAGATTCAGTTAAGATATTCAGCATCAATTCAAACATAGGAGGACAAACTTAGCTAAGTCCATAAGCCAATGTAAGTTGGTCAATTACTTCCAACATACTCAACACTAGATGAAGGACTTTATGATAATTTCTCTTATTAACAAGGATCATCATGATCATCATGGTATTCTCTCAATATGTCAAATTCTTCATATCTCTGTACACATTACTTGATGATTATATCTAGTTCTGTATAGAAGGCATATCCTTGAATAAACGAGTAAGGAATACTTTGCTTCACAATCTCTTATTTTTCTCTTAGTGAAATATGTAGTGATAACAATTCTTTTGGCCAAATAATTAGCAATGTTATCAAACCATGGCAAAAAAATACATATTGTTAGATCTAAGACTTTTGTGATCCATATTGTAGATATAAGTCTTTCGAATTAATCACATTGTTATGATTTGGTCGACGTTTCGAACTAAGTAATGTGGTTCATCCTCAAGACAAGGTGAGAAATCAATCGATCTAAAGGAATAAATAGCACGGTGCATCATTGCCCAGGGTTGGCTGATGAAAGCTAGTCGTTGGAAAAATATTATTTTAAGAAAAAGGTATGGGATTATCTGTTTAATATTTCAAAAAAATTTTAAAAACTAGTTTTTATGTGATAATTAATTATTTAATTTCGATATTATAAAATAATAATTTAATGATATCAATTTATATGGTAATAGTTAATTCATATAATATAATTTGACTTATAAAATAGAATAAATTGGGTGATAGCTAGCTATTAGGAATAATCCAAAATACAAAATATATTTAAAAATACACACACACACACACACACACACACACACAACACACACACACACATAATAATAATAATAATAATAATAATCATTTCACTATATTTTAATGATAATTTATTAGTATTAATCAATTCCTCTAATAAGAATAATTTATTAATGTTGTCCATTTAATATTGTTTTTTCTAATTAGAGGATAACTTGTCCTTAAATACAAGGAAAGCATATATAGCTCTAAAGGTTAACTGAAATATTAATAATTAAGTATATTATTAAGTGCAAAATGAAATCAACTTGTTAAAAAAAAACAAAAAAAAAAGATGTTAAAAAATATTTTAATGAATTGATCATATTAGACAAATGAAGATAAAGAGAATTAAAAAGGAAAATAGGGGAAAAGACTAAAAGAGGAAAGAAGAAAATTAGGAGGAGACGGAGGGAGAAAGGAGAGAAAAGAGAGGTGTCATGATGAGAGTGTTGGAATCCAAATTTTACTTAATTTCAACCCATCATCCCTATTAAGGTTACTGGCATGCCTTTCGATTTTGATCGCTTCCCTAAGTTTCTGGTGGTGGAAAAGATCAACCCTAGAAATGACTTTGGAGTCTTCAATGCAGACGTTATGTTTCAATTTCTCTGCATGTTCAACAAGGGTTGATGTGCGGGAACGATTATGTCTAAATGAACCACATTATTTGGTTTGAAACGTCGACCAAATACTAATGATGTGATTAATCTGAAAGACTTATATATACGATTTGGATCACAAAAGTCTTAGATCTAACACTATTTCTCTACACAGAAGGGAAATGGCTAATAAAGTTTGTCAATTTGAACAGGCACTAACTCGAGAAGGATGGAGGCTGGAGAATGTGCACTAACTCGAGAGCAATCAATAAGATAGCAATCAGGTACAGATTTCCTTTACCTAGAATCAAATATTTGATCGATTGTTTGAGTGGAGCTACATATTTTACAAAGTTAGATTTAAAAAATGGTGGTCGTCAAATCAGAATTAGAGAGGGAGATGAGTGGAAAACTTCTTTTAAAACCAATGAAGGATTATATGAGTGGATGGTAATGCCTTTTGGATTGTGAAATGCCCCTAGTACATTTATGAGGCTTATGAATGAAGCTCTGAAGGAATTTATGTGTAAGTTTGTAATAGTATATCTAGACGATATATTAGTTTACAATAGGTCTAAGGAGGAACACATAAGACATCTGAATTATGTATTACAAAGGTTGCAGCAAGAGAAGTTAGTGCTAAATTTAAAGAAGTGTTCATTCATGAAGGAAGAATTGGTGTATTTCGGCTTTGTTGTTTCCGCTGATGGGTTAAAGATGGATCCAGAGAAAATCAAAGCTATCATGGAGTGGCCTTCACCAAAAAGTGTCTTTGAGGTAAGAAGTTTTCATGGTTCTACTAGTTTTTACAGGAAATTCATAAGGAATTTTAGTAAGATTAATCCTTCAATTATTGACATAATAAAGAAGGAGAGATAACCGTTTAAATGGACTGCTGAAGCAGAAAGGAACTTTTGGCTGTTAAAAAGGAATATCACTAAAAAACCTATTTTGGTTTTTCCTGATTTTAATAAGCCTTTCCAAGTGAAGTGTAATGCCAATAGAGAAGCCATTGGAGTTGCTTTAAGTCAGGAGGACAGGCTTATAGCTTATTTTAGTGAAAATATGAACGAGACCAAGAAGAAATATTCTTCTTATGATAAGGAGTTTTATGTAGTGGTGCAGTCTTTGAAGAAGTGGAGACATTACTTGATGTCCAAGGAGTTTATACTATATTCAGATAACCATCCATTGCAGTACATTATGAAATAGCCAAAGCTTAATCAGAAACATTCCAAATGGGTAGAGTATCTTCAAGGTTTTAATTTTGTCTTGAAGCATATAAATAACCAATCAAATAAAGTAGCAGATGTGTTAAGTAAAAGAAACATACCACTTCAAGAAAGTCAAATTCAAGTGTTGGGTTCTGATTTCCTTAAGGAATTGTATGAAAAAGACTTAGATTTTAAAGAGGCATTTGAAGCTTGTAAAAATCATGTTTTGTTAGATAGAAGTAAGTGGCTTGATTATTTCTTACAGGATGGGTTGTTGTTTAAAATAAATCAGTTGTGCATACCAAATTGTTCTATGAGGGAAAATTTAATCCAGGAGAAACATAGTGGTGGACTTGCAGGACAATGTGGTACAGACAAGACTTATGAGTAGCTGAAAAGGTTTTATTTCTGGCCAAAGATGAGGGCTGAAGTGGAAAAGTATGTGAAAAATTGCAAATTCTGCTAGTATGGAAAAGGAAGAAGCCAAAGCACAGGGTTGTATGCTCCATTACCTATTCCAGATAGACCTTGGGATATGGTAAGCTTGGATTTTTTTTTAGGCTTACCAAAGACTCAAAGAGGAAATGATTCAATATATGTTGTGGTTGACAGATTTCCAAAAATGGCACATTTTATTCCATGTTATAAAACCACTGATGCTACTCACATTGCTAATTTTTTCTTCAAAGAGATTGTAAGATTGCATGGGTTACCAAAGTGTATTGCTTCAGAGAGAGACTCCAAATTTGTTGGACATTTTTGGAGGACATTGTGCAAAAATCTTGGAACTAAACTGAGTTTCAATTCTACTTATCATCCTCAGACAGATGGATAGATCGAAGTTGTAAACAGAAGCTTGGGTAATCTTCTGAGAAGTCTTACATGTGAACATCCAAAACAACGAGATCAATTATTGGCACAGGCTGAATATGCATATAATGACTCTCCTAATAGGAGCATAGGATAGACTCGATTCCATATAGTTTATGGAATGCACCCAAGAGGGGTGTTTGAATTAAGAAATTTGTGAAAAGATGAGATGAGAAGTACTGGGAAGAATTTGCTTCAGAGATGCAAGAAATACATGATCAGTTAAAACAACAACTATAGGACAACAACATAAAATACAAGGGCAGAGCATATTTGAAGAGAAGGGAAGTTATCTTTAAAGTTTGAGATTTGGTTTTAGCACACCTAAGGAAGGAAATATTTCCAAAAAGGGAGTATAATAAAGTAAAGTTTAATAAAATTGGACCATGGAGAGTCTTGAGAAAATTCTCTGCAAATGGATATGAAATTGAATTACCCTCGATATTCGAATATCTCCAATTTTTAATGTTTCTGACTTATACAGGTATGAAAAAGAATAGGCATATGACACAATAGAGGATTGAGAAGAACAAGAGATTGATTGGGTGAAATAGTTACCTACAACAAAAGAATTGTAGCCAAAGAGGATTATGGACAAGGAATTGTTAAAGAAGACAAGGGGACAAGATTATTTTCAATATTTGGTCAAGTGGAAAGATCAACCAATTGCTGATGCTACATGGGTAACAAATGCCATGCTATAGAAAATGGGTAGTTCTATAGAAGAGCTCATGGACAGCAACCAATGAAGAATTTTTTCCTTAGGAGTCTGATGCAAGAGCATGAGGCTTAAAGGCAAAAGGCTTCGAACTTATTCCAAAAATCCAAAAAAAAATTACAAGCAAAGGAGTGGGGTCCTTTAGCTATCATTTTACAAAGCTTTCTAGTTCAGATTTGAACAAGAATCAAGGATTTAGATTATCATGTAATAAATTCAAGTAGTTAGTTGCAGTGGAGATTCTCGAGGAGAATATCATGCGAATTAGATAGGATTAGGTAGTTTCATCCTTTGATTTAGGATCTGGTTGTTAATGAACTAGTAATTATGTAAGTTCTGAATCATTGGAAGGGGATTTTGACTGACTCAGTTTCTTTTACCATATAATATTTAGTTGCAAAAATTATATCTTTGTGTATTTTCGTGTATATTTGGTTAATCCCAGAGGTGTTGCATCCCTCTGTAATATCACTATGTATTATTGAAATTCCAGGTTAGCCCTGAAAACTTAGAGTTCTGTGTGATTACATTTAATCACTTTTCATCGTTTATTAGCAACTGTGGGGTTTGAAAGTGTTTTGATTTGCCGATCGAGTATTGAAGTGCCACAATCATTCTTGAGTGTCGATTTCATTTTCAACGCCTTGCGTCACAGTCAGCAACGAGAGTTGGCCCTGGTTTTAACGCGTGTGTTAATAGATGTCCCACGAACCGTAGGATCTAATGACGACTGTTATTCGATGGATATTGGGCTTAAAAATGAGTAGACGTAAATCTAAGTGTCGGACCCGAACTTCTATAAATTGAGGACTTATAAACCTCATCAGCTCTGAGAGGGTGGATAATGATCGTGCATATTCCCGTGCGATATCACAGTGACCGTTGGATCACTAAAAAATGTTGAACATTGGATGGATCTTACATTGCATCAGTCATAAGTGAAGGGACCCCGACCTGGCAGAGTTTTGAAATGCGACATGCGATATGAAGCGCGCTCATAAATATCGCATCACAACATTAGGTGATAAAGGAATCCTGCCCAGTGAGTTGTGATTGTGATATGCGACGGTTAGAGAATTCTATAAGGTATTTGGTGGTTGCTGCTAAGTTATCATTTCTACTAATTTAGCAGAGTATCTAACTTTGGAGGTAAATGATCGAGACACTGAAGGAAATCCAAGAAGAAATTCTACCAGAATTAGAAGAAATTGTATCGGGTTTTGAACATTTGTCACTAACCCTTGCACCCCGGCCACCAACTATTGTCACTACAAAGAACACTGATTCCATGTTCCTAGCTTGTCATGCCATGCATGGAACTTTTCATAATGTGTGGCTATTAGACAATGGTTGCAGTAAGCACATGACATGCAACAATAATTTAGTTCCAAATTCGGACCAATATGTGAAGATAGTGGTGAAGTTGGGGACTAACAAGACTATGGATGTGGATGGAAAAGGAGTGGTCAACATTCTGACCAAACTCGGGGATCTGAGGACAATCTTAGAGGTATATTATCTCCCTAGTCTCAAAAATAATTTGATAAACATTGGTCAATTGATGCAAAAGGGTTACATAGTTATTTTTCAAGGACAAGAGTGTGTTATATATGACAATCCCCCAGGCAAGCAACTGATAGAAAAGGTGAAGATGAAGAGGAACAAACCCTTTCCTTTAATTATGAATTACATTGATAAGTTTATTTCTTTTACAGTTTCATGCTCTAATGATTACTGTTTATCGCACTTTCAGTTTGGACACTTTCAATTCTCTAGTTTAAGATTGTTTCAACAAAAATAGATGGTTAGTGTTACCTCCCATCGAAGAACCTACTAATACTTGTGAGCATTACATATTGGGAAAGAAACACGTGATATTTTTCCAAACATAGTGGCATACAGAGCAAAGCAACGACTAGAGTTGGTTCATACAGACTTATGTGAACTTATGAGGACGTAGTTGAACGGAGGAAGTTTCTACTTCCTCACTTCATTGATGATTACAACAAAAAGAAATGGTTTTACTTCATGAAGCAGACGCTTGAAACTTTTGAAAAGTTCAAAGAATTCAAAGCCTTAGCAAAAAACCAAAGTGATCATCAAAATAAGGTATTGAGGTCAGGTCGTGGTGGAGAATATGTTTTGAAGGCATTCCATGAGTACTCCAAAAAACATGGAATCAAAAGGTAGTTTGCAACCAGATACACATTGTAGTAGAATGGTGTATCAAAGAAAAAGAACAAGACAATTATGAACATGGTAAGGAGCATGTTGAAAGGAAGAAACGTGTCTAATGAGTAGTGGGAAGAAGCAGTTGCATGCAAGTAAGCTAGATGATAAAAATGAAAAATGCATATTTACTAGTTATAGTGAGCTATCAAAAGCTTACAAATTGTATAATCATGTCACCAAGAAGACCATAATCAACTGATCTGAAAATCACTTATGAATGATCTCAGTTAATTAATGAAGGTATTACAAACCCATGTGTTGGGGTGTGCCTATGTTATTTTAAGCAATAGATCGATAAGATTGTGAAATACACAAGCACTTGAAACGATAAGAGAAACACGATAAGTAAATATAAAAACACAACAAATTTAATAAGGAGTTCACCCAATACTCCTGGGCTACGTCTCCTGGTGTAGCCTTTAGTGGTGGCCTTTTTTAGTGTGTCTTAATGAAGAGATTTTACAGTAAGGAGCTCAATTTGAGTCTCACTTAACAGAGAATGATCAGTATGATTGTACTTGGATCCCCCAAGTCTCTACAGTACACAGACTTCCCTTACTGAATCTCAACCTCGACTGGTCTCTATGGTGTGAGTGCAAGTTAGTACTCAATACTCGACAAGTCTACACAAAGGAGTGCTTGAACCTCTCAAGCCTTCTTTGGAGTTCACAGACTCTTGGACTCTCTCTGTTCTATCTACTCGATGCTACCTTTGCTCTACAGTTCAGCTCGGCTTCTCTGTTCTCTACAATTCGCTTCTTTCTCTACTTTTATTCTTTCTGCTTTTTCTCTTTTCATGGCTTAAATCCCATCTACTCCCTGATTGTTCATTTCCTCTTCCCATCTCTTTGGATCGCCTGCCTCAATCTACTAGAATTACCCTGCTCTATGTCATCATCGTTGTGTAATGTTGCACAGAGAGGTGGCCACTTGTCACCTTACAAACTGAGTGTCAGTTTTCTTTAAACGGTCGTTCTTTCCGTTACTCCAGGATTTGCCCACGAAACTGATTCTTCTGGCAGCTCATTGGTCATGCCAGACCTCAAATTTTTAGGTGCCTTAGTCTATTTCCCCATCAAATCTGGTGATCCATCAGGTCAATTCTCTACCGTTGATATGGAGCCTCTAGATCCCATGGTCTCTGTCTATATCGCGTGGGTAAGTTGTTCGGCCATTACTCATGCGATGTAAGCAGTTTTCTCTCTCATCCGCTGGACTTGCATCGCCCTGTGTGGCATCACGCTGAACTTAGCCAAATATTCTTACCACTCGAGGTGCAGGCGATATCCTACTATTTTTGTTATGAAACTAGCTCAAGAAAAGATAGAAAAGATAGATCAATACCTTAGAATTCAACCTCTTCGAGGGGGAAACCTCCTTTACATTACATAAATGAACAATTCTTGGATGATACAAATGAAAAGACGTCCTTTCAATATATAAGAGTCTAAGGGGTCATAACATAATCAGAGCCTACATAACAATAATAATGTAAGGGCACAATATGGGCACAACAATATTAATGGGGTAATCACTAGTATTATCGGAACCCAACATGCCCCTCTCCTTCAAAAAAAGTGTTTTCCTCAATGCTTGAGTAGTTCTAGATGCTTCTGTGTAAAATTCTCATCCTCCCAAGTGGAATCTTCAGCAGATAAGTTCTTCCACTTGGTAAGATACTCTGAAATTGATCGATTTCGTAGCTGTCGAGTTCTTGTTTCTGTGACTGCTTTTGGTTCCAATATAATTTTTCCTTCCTCTTCAAGTTCTTTCAATATTGTTTGAACTGGTAGCTTATCACCTATAACCTTCTTTAAACCTGCAACATGGAAAACTGGGTGCAATCGAGAAGGTGCAGGAAGCTCTAATTTGTATGCCATAGTACCAATCTTTTGCAATACCTTGTATGGACCATAATACTTTGGTGATAATTTATTATCCTTCTTAGCTTGCTTGAGGGACATTTGCTTATATGGTTGTAGCCTTAAGAATACCCCATCACCTACATCAAAACTTCTTTCACTGTGATGTTGATCTGCCTGTTGTTTCATTCTATTCTGTGCCAACACGAGGTTATCCTTTAAGAGTTGGAGGACTTTTTGTTGATGTTTGATGTGATGTTCCACTACTTGAACCTTAGAATTTTCTCTTAAATATGATGTGATGGATGGTGGCTGATACCCATAAAGTGCCATAAATGGGGTCATTTTTGTTGCTGTATGTAAGGAAGTATTATACCACCATTCAGCCAGAGGCAACCATTTGACCCATTGTGTCTGTTTATTAGATACAAAGCAACGAAGATATCCTTCCAAACATTTGTTCACTATCTTAGTTTTCCCATCAAATTGAGGATGATAAGATGAGCTATGAGCTAGCTGAGTACCATGACAAGAAAATAATTATGTCCAAAAATTTCTAGTGAAAATGGGATCTCTGTTACTTACAATAATCTTTGGGTTTCCATGTAGCTTTTGAATTGTTTCCA
>APFE031094590.1:0-11651 GCA_000404065.3 Pinus taeda | reverse complement strand
TGCTCAGTTATACCAGACCTTCATCAAGGAAGAACAATGCATTCCAAAGGATTCTCCACCATACATATATACCATATTCTTTGACCTTGGCTAAGACATCATAGACATGATATCCAGTGTGTTAGGCTAGAATACAAGTGAAAAGGTTGATGAAATCATTATAGCCTTTATGGCCATCTACTCTCCTGGGAAACCACCAGCCATCATGTTTGACTATGCTAAGATCATTGCTAATAAAATGCATGATCAATTAGTGATGTTGGATAATGAAACAATGTTCAAATATTCTTTAGTTTTATATTATTTTTTCTTGTATTATCAAGCTGATAGATTTCCAATCACCCTCCAAAAGCTTGATACCAGAGGCAACCCAAGATCAACGATATTCTGGACTTCATTAATCCATCAATATGACTCTCAATATTCTTATAAAGATTTCATAGATCTCTTTGTGTACCCAACGAGAACTATGCTACTAGGAAGCCCTCCCCCAAGAATCAGTGCAGACATCAAGAGCATCCTTTAGTTATCAAAACAGTATAGAGTGGCGGATTAGTACTTGAACCAAAACCACACTGAAATCAGAATCTATGGATGTGAGTTGGCTCCCTACAGACTGCCCATATACCTCCCTATGAGATTATTTTTCCTGCAATACTATAGGCAAAAAATCGATTCAGATGAGGTGAACTTTGTAAAGGCCAAGAAGAAATCTCAACTTAGGATAAAAGATCAACTTGGCCCATTTATATGTAACAATAGGGAAGCAAGAAAGGAAAAAGAATTAATTCTCCAAAGGCCAAAACTAAAACAAAGTCTCATCTGGAATTATGACCCCTTATAGTTCATTTTCAATAGGATACAGAAGAATAAATTATCTCCTTGCATCCACCATAAAATCCCTGAAATTGAACTGTATGCAAATTAGCTTGAATGGGTGGAAAACACTCTAGTAGACCGGGATAGCATAGAAACTGATGTCAATAATGTATTGATTGATTTATATGGAAGACTTGATGAGGGTTCATTTGTACAAGTTCCAGGAGAAACTCAATCTCAAAGGAAATCACAGGGACACAGAGGGAAAACAGTTGAAGAAGGGCCATCAGAGCAGCCAAAGGAATCAGAACAGCCTAAGATTTCAGAAGAACTTGCTCAACCAGTAAAAAGCATGATCAATCCTCCTATCTGAATGAGGAGAGGAACCTTAAAATAGATAGAGAGGAGGCCACTCCTTCTAGTAGACCTGTTGCCCAAACTTTTGTCAAGAGGCAAAGGTTGAACCCATTTTCATAACAGGAGTATACTGAGGAGACAACAGGAACTACAGGAGCAGAAAGAAGGCATACCACCCCTTCATGAGGTACACAAGAACCTTCCACCTCACAGCCTCAAATACTAGAAAGGCAATAGAGCATGGAAGTATCCTCCTTTAGGGCTCCTACTAGCCAGAACCAAGATATCAAAGAGAAATACAAAGAGATCAAGGCAACAAATGAAATATTAAAGGCTAAAAGTTATGCACACTACCTAAAAATTGATCCAACAAATCAAACAACGCTAATGTCAGCCTTTGACATAAAGGAAGGTAAGATGCAGATGAGTTTTTTGAAGCCAAATACAGAGCAACCCAAATCAATGGCAGATTATCTAAAAATAGACTTTAAAGTATTGGGAAAGGATATCCATACTATTGACCAAATAGAGTTACACAAGAAAACTATGGAAATGGTTTACATTAGAAGGGCCATCAGAGCAGCCAAAGGAATTAGAACAGCCTAAGATTTCAGAAGAACTTGCTCAACCAGAAAAAATCATGAGCAATCCTCCTATATTAATGAGGAGAGGAACCTTAAAACAGATAGAGAGGAGGCCACTCCTTCTAGTAGACCTGTTGCCCAAACTTTTGTCAAGAGGCAAAGGTTGAACCCATTTTCAGAACAAGAGTATACTGAGGAGACAACAGGAACTGTAGGAGCAGAAAGAAGGCATACCACCCCTTCTTGAGGTACACAAGAACCTTCCACCTCACAGCCTCAAATACTAGAAAGGCAATAGAGCATGGAAGTATCCTCCTTCAGGGCTCCTACTAGCCAGAACCAAGATATCAAAGAGAAATACAAAGAAATCAAGGCAAGAAATGAAAGATTAAAGGCTGAAAGTTATGCACACTACCTAAAAATGGCTCCAACAAATCAAACAAGGCTAATGTCAGCCTTTGACATAAAGGAAGGTAAGATGCAGATGAGCTTTTTGAAGCCAAATACATAGAAACCCAAATCAATGGCAGATTATCTAAAAATAGACTTTAAAGTATTAGCAAAGGATATCCATACTATTGACCAAATAGAGTTACACAAGAAAACTATGGAAATGGTTTACATAAGAAGGGCCATCAAAGCAGCCAAAGGAATCAGAACAGCCTAAGATTTTCGAAGAACTTGCTCAACCAGAAAAAATCATGAGCAATCCTCCTATCTTAATGAGGAGAGGAACCTTAAAGCAGATAGAGAGGAGGCCACTCCTTCTAGTAGACCTGTTGCCCAAACTTTTGTCAAGAGGCAAAGGTTGAACCCATTTTCAGAACAGGAGTATACTGAGGAGACAACAGGAACTACAGGAGCAGAAAGAAGGCATACCACCCCTTCATGAGGTACACAAGAACCTTCCACCTCAAAATCTCAAATTCTAGAAAGGCAATAGATCATGGAAGTATCCTCCTTCAGGGATCCTACTAGCCATAACCAACATATCAAAGAGAAATACAAATAAATCAAGGCAAGAAATGAAAGATTAAAGGCCGAAAGTTATGCACACTACCTAAAAATGGCTCCAACAAATCAAACAAGGCTAATGTCAGCCTTTGACATAAAGGAAGGTAAGATGCAAATGAGTTTTTTGAAGCCAAATACATAGCAACCCAAATCAATGGAAGATTATCTAAAAATAGAATTTAAAGTATTGGGAAAGGATATCCATACTATTCACCAAATAGAGTTACACAAGAAAACTGTGGAAATGGTTTACTCCACTTTGACCAGCAATGAAATTGCAGCCCACCAACTCCAGAATTCGCTAAATAATATATCAGCACAATTCTAGTTGGGGAAGACCTCTTCACAAGCCATGGACACCAGAGTAAAGTCCTTAGAGGACTTGGTCATAGAAATAGGACATCATCCCAAGGATGTGAAAGCTGCAAAGAAGCTTATCAATAAGAAAAACGATGACATAGCTGCACTGAAGAAGCAACTCAAAATTCCCCCTCTATAGCATCCTCAGACAACATAAGTTTTGGAAACTCAAAAGGAGGGAGAGCTTATAGGCTTAGTCCCAAAGTTGAATGAGCAATTAAAAGAGATAGAGAAAGAAATAGATAACTTTATATAGTGTAAGTAGAGTGAGTTGGTCACCACTCCTCAGACTATAATTCCTACAGTCTCTACAGCAGTACCCTCGACATTGGCTACTTCCTTAGCACCCACAATTTCACTAGCTACAACTTTCCTAGTTACAGGTACATCAAAAGGCATAGAGGCATCTACAAGCATAGGTTCTTCCATATAAAAATAGCTAAATTGGTAAAGGCCATGGAGTAAATGAGTGTCCAGGCCACTAAGCTTAAGAAACTTAGAGAAAAAGTGTCAAATTTCGAGACTGATTGTAAACTTTCTCAGATACAACAGAAGGAAGAAGTTCAGAAAAATAAAAGAATGGGAGAAAGAATAAAAGTCCTTGAGAAGGACTTGGCATTGCAAGAGCCACTGCAAGACATGAAAGAAATTCTTGGGGCAACATCATTTATTCTGTCAATGATGTTTGGCCTTCTATTCAAGTTATTTTTGAACAAACTAAACTAGTAAAAGTAGCTGCAGAAGTAGTCCACAAGACAAGAGAAGAATTATGAGATATGCCTAAAGAAGCCAACCTATTGATCACATTTTTGAACAACAGAAATAGGTACCAGCTTGATGAACTAGAAATAGACGATAGAACAACAACCATCATAGAAATAAAGAAGGTTCTCACCAAAAGGAACCTGATGCTCAATCTAGAGAAAAGGTGTCAAAGCATCCAAGCAGACATTGATAGATTTATGAAAAAGTATGGTATCTTAAGAAAAAAAGGAATTCCCAGTCCTATGGTGATAATTGACAAGTTGATGACCCAAGAAGATTATCTTGAAAGACTAAACAACTTGCCCAGAAGCCAAGCTAGTACCTCATGCGTAAAATCTTTGCCCACTGGAAAGGTATTATATGATAGTCTTGAGAATTTGTTTTACGTAGAGCATGAGGTCAAGCACTTGTTTATCAGCAAGCCAAATTCTTCTAAGTATACAAAAGCTGATGTCAGAACCTGATTCCTATTATTAGAGCCTCAATCTATTATACACTAACAAATCTATTTTCTTGTTGATTTGCAAGTAATAAAAGGAGCTTGCTAACCTTCTCACAAAGCTTTAAACATTTAACACATATCATTTTATCATAAACAACATAAATTAAGGTGAGCATTCCATTGATATCAACTTAAGAAGAGTAGTCCATGGAAAAATACCTGTTCCGGTGGTTGATGATAATATCTTTGTCTTGTAGCTCCAATTGAACGCTCATTCTCACCGACCCAACCGGATTTACCTCCCAGCCAACTAGGAAACAAATTCCTAGCCTAGGAAACCTCCACAGGTTCCCTAGCCCTCTGTGCCCAAGTCCAACCAGATATAGTGTGTTCCCAAGAAAAATGTGCAAAACTAGATAACAATACTTTCCTCCTCTCAAACCCAAGAAACCTCCATAGGTTTCCAAGGTCTCCAAAAATCATAACAAGTCCAAACAATCACAACCAACCCCTATAATCATAAGCAAGAACCCAACCTCCCAAAAACTCCTCCTTTTCTCCCTTCCCCCTTCCCTTTTTATACCCTCCTTCCCTTCTCCATCTCAACCACCTCTCATTAATGTCATTAACTTCTCACCCATCCTTATAGTTGACTTCTCTTCTCCCAAGTAAGCTAGGAGTACATTTGGAAATGTGAGATGTAATTACATGGAGAGGACCATGTCTACTCCTTACTAAATGTGAGGGTACATTGGGTAATGTGAAATGAATATATATATTGATAATGAGTTGGAGAGAACTATGTATTCTCCCAAGTAAATGTGAGGGTACATTGGGGAATGTGAAATGTAATTACATGGAGAGGACCATGTCTTCTCCTTAATAAATGTGAGGGTACATTGGGTAATGTGAAATGAATATATATATTGACAATGAGTTGGAGAGGACCATGTCTTCTCCCAAGTAAATGTGAGGGTACATTGGGTAATGTGAAATGAATACATACATTTTGAAATAATGAAAGGAGACCAAATTCTACCCAATATTCAAATTGAGAAGGTAAGTGGAGAATTTAAATAATGGAAATCATGAATTTTATATTAGACCTATATTTCTCACTATTTTCAGATAATGTAAACATTAACAAAATTTGTAGGATAAGATTTAAGTGGGGCATTACAACACCCCTCCTTCAGAAAACTTCGTCCCGAAGTTAGAATTAAAAGATGCAAGGAGTTTGAAAGCATAGCAACCGGAGACAGTTATAGCAATGAAATCGGATAAGTCTGACAATGACATTTCTTCCCATCAAGAGTCTCCAACTGATCTATATCCTCCTATCCACCCTGGCCTACTTGCATTCCCACCCTATCTGTCCTATGCTGCTTTATCAGTGGCAACGGCCATACTAACCACTGATAAAACCATCATGATGGGAGCGTCGAATACATCGACCTAACTTCCCCCAGCAGGCAACTGGCAATCGTCATCACACGTCTAGGGGAGCGTGTCCATCACTGCCCTCCCATGATTCCAGGTTTCGGAGGATACACGGTGGGAAATTCCTCCACCCCTCCTTTAGAACTAGGGTCAACACCCTAACACGACCACACTATAGAGCTGGTTAGACTTGTCATCGAATAATCCAGTCAGGTCGTCTTGCCACCTATCATTTGCATTTTACTCGTGTCATAAGAGTGCATATCAAGTAGATACCAAATGTAATAGAACAATGTGCATTATACCTTCCCCATGAGATGTCTCAACCTTCCTCAATGGAAGAGTAGCTCTCGGCTATCATATAATTCTTTCTCCCTGCAGGTTAGCTCTCATTCATTCATTTATATAACAACAAGACGTATAATCATCACATTATTAAGTCTAGTATCCACATGTCACTTTGTAGTTCATACTGGAAACAATCATAATTTCACTATGTCATTCATTAGATAAATCATATCCACTTAAGCCATACATGAAACGACAATAGCTCTGATAAGTCATGTACTAGATAAATCATCACCAAGTAAGTCATACATCAAATGTTTCCATCATCAAAATCAAACCTAAGTAGTTTCACATGTTCAACCAAATGCATCAATATTACACAATGTTCATAAATAAATAAATAATACGGAACTGCAACATAAAACCTTAACATAGATAGTTGTTTACGTCAAAATGGGCACCATAAATTCTCATGTGACATCTTTGTGGAACCCCTCAATAACAATTAGAGTTGAAGATATTCAATTGTCCGTCATGGAAAATAGCATTTGAACCCGGATATGCTATAAGGTGGTACCAAAACCAAAATAATGGAAAGCAATGGATTAGTGCACTATCAATTCCACTAGAAGGTGCTAGTATAATTTTTATGCATATAATTTCTATTAAAAAAAAAAAAAAAATCTGGACCGACTTTTGCAAACAGTGATATTAAACATCCTATAAATATGTGAGCTCATTAGTGCAAACATTTATGATTTTCAATCCTGGGAAGAGGAAAAAAAAAAAATATCCCAAGTCCCCACCCCCCATTGTTATGCCTCGCTGCTAAAATTTGGAGGATTGGTCCGCCATCTCGTTGGCACCTAGAATTGGTGCAAAACCGTTAGCAAATCAATCCCCAAGGAGGATCCTGCATGATTGATGGAATGCTATTTGAACAGGGACAGAGAGAGGGAGAGAGCCCCTTTTCTTTCACCACAACCAGGCACGGATCTACACTGATGGTGAGCGAAGATCATCATCCACCTCAGGAACAATGCATGATAATTGTCCCCTTAGTTCCAGTTCCAGTCCAACAGTGCCTGGAGACGCTCTCGAGGAAGCAATGTTACAAATTTCAATTCAGACACTCGATACCCTGGAGGAGATCGGTTTTTATTCAGGTCCTTATATATTGTGGTTGGAATAATAGCTTCCACTAGCCAATAATAGGAGATCATATTTGGTAGTAATTATAGTCACTGTAAATCACTGCCAGATAGCAATGCCATATACCCCTTATGTGGGTATGTTATAAGCCTCCCCTTCTTGAAATTGCATTGCCCTCATATCATGGTCGAAAGATAGCCTCCTCTAGCCCATCACAGTTAAACTGCATTGATTTGAGCACCATTTAGAAGAGAATTTTTAATACCTAATTAATATTTAGTGTGGGGCAGCTACAAGAGGTTACTTTTCACATTATGGTGACCATCTATGCAAACTTGGATTAACAGGTGTTTGTAAATGTCAGTTAAATGATTGAGTTACAATAAAATTCTTTTAAAACTACAAATTGGCCAGTCGCATCCGTGAAATGGGCATTGTTTACTGCTGAAACATTTGACCGTTGATTGATTCCAATAAATATTCCAAATAAGACTTAGAAAAGGAATAGATGAGTAATTTGTTTTGACAATTGCTTGAGTGCCTGGTTTAGGGTTTTTGTCAACAAAGGTATATTAAAGTGCATTTAATGTTTTATATCTGGGCCCAACATTTTATAGTTGTACATTTGTTTGATTCTATATGTTGTTTGAAGAGAAGAATTAGTTTTGTTTTTCTGATCATGTCGTATATATGATACTTTTGGTTTCTGATTATTGATATGATTTTCAACGTATATCTGGGCCCAAGATCTAACATTTGCAAGATTGTTTGATTCCATATGTTGTTTGAGAGGAGAGTTGGTAGTGTTTTCAATTATGTCATATAAGTGATCCTTTTGGCTTCTGATTATTGATATGATTTTCAGCATCTTCTATTTGTTTGAATTTCTCTTGCACTAGACATTGGTGGTTGGACTTTATCCCATGAGTTTACTATGGAGAGGAACCTGTTGTAGGACTTTCATTATATGAAAGATTTGAGCCTTCATTGACCTGTTCATTCTCATGTGACATCTTTGTGGAAGCCCTCAATAAAAATTAGAGTTGAACATATTCAATTGTCCGTCATGGAAAATAGCATTTGAACCCGGATATGCTATAAGGTGGTACCAAAACCAAAATAATGGCAAGCAATGGATTAGTGCACTATCAATTCCACTAGAAGGTGCTAGTATAAGTTTTATAGTGTAAACATTAAAAAAATTTGTAGGATAAGATTTAAGTGGGGAATTACATACACCCCTCCTTCAGAAAACTTCATCCCGAAGTTAGAATGAAAAGATGCAAGGAGTTTGAAAGCATAGCAACCAGAGAGAGTTATAGCAATGAAATCAAATAAGTCCGACAATGACATTTCTTCCCATCAAGAGTCTCCAACGAATCTATATCCTCCTATCCACCCTGGCCTACTTTCGTTCCCACCTTATCCGTCCTCTGCTGCTTTATCAATGGCAACGGCCATACTAACCACTGATAAAACCATCATGGTGGGAGTGTCGAATAAATCGACCTAACTTCCCCCAGCAGGCAACTGGCAATCATCATCACACATCTAGGGGAGCGTGTCCATCACTGCCATACCACGATTCCAGGTTTCGGAGGATACACAGTTGGAAATTTGTCCACCCCTCCTTGAGAACTAGGGTCAACACCCTAACACAAACCACACTATAGAGCTGGTTGGACTTGTCATCGAATAATCCAGTCAAGTCGTCTTGCCACCTCCCATTTGCATTTTACTCGTGTCATAAGAGTGCATATCAAGTAGATACCAAATGTAATAGAACAATGTGCATTATACCTTCCCCATGCAGATTGTGCTTCCTTTTATATGCCACGAAAAGAGGTTTTTACATCGGATTGTTGATTGTCTAGTAGACTGAAATTCATTAGAAATTGATTTTTAAGGATAGAGATATAGGAACTCAAATTTCCCAATGCACATATTTATGGATTGTCACAAGTAATTACATTAGGTAGCAATCATTAAATGTGTTCATAGAGAAGTGCATTGAATATAATGAAAACTCTAGATCACAAAAAGACTTAAAGCAATAACTCTTTATATTAAATCCATGATTATGTTCACAAAAAACTATGTATGTTTTGAATAATTGAATGATGTACTTTAACTGAAACTGCGGATGGCTCATTATCAGTTATAGTTTTTTTGATGGTTACCTGGTTGATCCTGCCAGTAGTTATATGCTTGTCTCAAATATTAAGACATGCATGTCTAAGTATGAACTAATTCAGACTGTGAAACTGCGACTGGCCAATTTGTAGTTTTAAAAGAATTTTATTGCAACTCAATCATTTAACTGACATTTACAAACACCTGTTAATCCAAGGTTGCATAGATGCTCATCGTAATGTGCACAGTACCCTCTTGTAGCCGCCCCACACTAAATATCAATTAGGCATTAAAAATTCTATCCTAAATGGTGCTCAAATCAATGCAATTTAACTGTGATGGGCTAGAGGAAGCTAGATTTCGACCATGATATGAGGGCAATGCAATTTCAAGAAGGGGAGGCTTATAACATACCCACATAAGGGGTATATGGCATTGCTATCTGGCAGTGATTTACAGTGACTATAATTACTACCAAATATGATCTCCTATTATTGGCTAGTGGAAGCTATTGTCCCAACCACAATATGTAAGGACCTAAATAAAAACCGATCTCCTCCAAGGTATCGAGTGTTTGAATTGAAATTTGTAACATTGCTTCCTCGAGAGCATCTCCAGGCACTGTTGGACTGGAACTGAAACTAAGGGGACAATTATCATGCATTGTTCCTGAGGTGTATGATGATCTTCGCTCACCATCAGTGTAGGAGCCCTGAAGGCCTCCGTGCGTGGTTATGGTGAAAGAAAAGGGGCTCTCTCCCTCTCTTTGTCCCTGTTCAAATAACATTCCATCAATCATGCACCATCCTCCCTGGGGATTGATTTGCTAACGGTTTTGCACCAATTCCAGGCGCCAACGAGATGGGGGACCGATCCTCCAAATTTTAGCAGCGAGGCATAACAATGTGGGGTGGGGACTGGGAATATATATTTTTTTTTCCTCTTCCCAAGATTGAAAATCATAAATGTTTGCACTAATGAGCTCACATATTTATAGGATGTTTAATATCACTGTTTGCAAAAGTCGGTCCAGATTTTTTTTTTTTTCTATAATATTATTTATTCTGTCTGGTATTTTATAGGTGCATTTAGGTTGAAGCAAAACACTAGCTCTATTATATCCCCAGGCACTAAGCCATTGGTTTGATGTTGAAACATTTTGACATTCAAATTTTTCTGGATTTTCAACTATTTAGTAATAATTTGATTATGGAATAGCTATTTAGTGGGCTTTGGGTCCAGATTTTGAACTTGGCTCTGATACACTAACAGATATATTTTCCTGTTGATTTGCAAGTAATAAATGGAGCTTGCTGACCTTCTCACGAAGCTTTAAACATTTAACGCATATCATTTTATCATAAGCAACATAAATTAAGGTGAGCATTCCATTGATATCAACTTAACAAGAGTAGTCCATGGAAAAATACCTGTTCCGGCGGTTGATGATAATAGCTTTGTCTTATAGCTCCAGCTGAACGCTCATTCTCACCGACCCAACCAGATTTACCTCCCAGCCAACTAGGAAACAAATTCCTAGCCCAGGAAACCTCCACAGGTTCCCTAGCCCTCCGTGCCCAAGTCCAACCAGATATAGTGTGTCCTCAAGAAGAATGTGCAAAACCAGATAACAATACTTTCCTCCTCTCAAACCCAAGAAACCTCCATAGGTTTCCAAGGTCTCCCAAAATCATAACAAGTCCAAACAATCACAACCAACCCCCACAATCATAAGCAAGACCCCCAACCTCTCCCCTTTCTTCCTTCTTCCTTCCCTTTTTATACCCTCCTTCCCTTCTCCATCTCAACCACCTCTCATTAATGTCATTCACTTCTCACTCATCCCTATAGTTGACTTCTCTTCTCCCAAGTAAGCTAGGAGTACATTTGGAAATGCGAGATGTAATTACATGGAGAGGACCATGTCTACTCCTTAGTAAATGTGAGGGTACATTGGGTAATGTGAAATGAATATATTTATTGGTAATGAGTTGGAGAGGACTATGCCTTCTGCCAAGAAAATGTGAGGGTACATGGGGGAATGTGAAATGTAATTACATGGAGATAATTACATGGAGAGGACCATGTCTTCTCTTTAAAAAATGTGAGGATACATTGGGTAATGTGAAATGAATATATATATTGATAATGAGTTGGAGAGGACTATGTCTTCTCCCAAGTAAATGTAAGGGTACATGGGGGAATGTGAAATGTAATTACATGGAGAGGACCATGTCTTCTCCTTAATAAATTTGAGGGTACATTGGGTAATGTGAAATGAATACATACATTTTGAA
>APFE031094587.1:0-27785 GCA_000404065.3 Pinus taeda | reverse complement strand
AAAATATTCTCCAAAACTTAAATCCCTATAATCCATAAATAACTATTATTAGCCAAATTAAAATTCTAAAATCACTATTGTCTACTGAGATAGGAATATACCTACATATGTATTTTTTACTTTCCCAAAACTAAATTTAATTTAAAACCTAAATATATATTAGTTTTAATTAATTTGATCTTAACATGTCAATGTTCAATGTTAAAGGTTAATTGATTCACGTTTACGAAAAATGAACACAAGAATGTTTAAGTTAAAAGGATTTTTGACGTACAAAATCAAACGAGACTATACAAGTTAAAAGGACTTCTCCGATAAAAGATCCGGTCAATTTCAATATGGAAGTTTTTATATAATATTTGAGTTATTTAAATGGTAAGAATATATATTATAATTTAGTTGTCAAATTAATAGTAAGGTTAGTAATTATTAGTTATTATAAATGTAGATTGTTTTATTATTTTTATTTCAGGAACATTAAATTACATGTAATTATTTAGTTGATAGTTTATAATAGACATGTTTTCATTCTTGCCAAATATTTAAATATACTAGATATCTTTTTTTGGGATTAAGTGTGTTAAGAAAGTCATTCATCTATGACCATTTCCATGAGAGGTAGGCGTAACTGACTAATTTCTAATGATCTTTGCATAGTCCACTTAGCACTCATTGCATAAGGTGCTAAGTGGACTATTCAAAAATCATGAGAAATTAGTCACTTATAACTATCTGTGACCATTTCCATGAGAGGTAGGCGTAACTAATTGATTTCTCATGATCTTTGCATAGTCCACTTAGCACTCATTGCATCAGGTGCTAAGTGGATTATTCAAAAATCATGAGAAATTAGTCAATTACGACTACCTCTCATGGGAATGGTCATATATGAATGACTTTCTTAACGCAATTGAATCCCAAAAAATGATATCTAATATAATTCATTGTGAAAGGCCCTCAATACTTAAATACATAAGTGTGAAGGGAGCTCTACTTGAATGGTTCATGAAGCATAATAATTGCTAAAGTTTTGCAAATCGGGTAGCAAGCTAAGTGGGCTTGATTGTGGGGAAAACTCCACAGTTAAGCACACTTGAGCCATAGGCGATCTAGGATGGGAGACCTCCCAAGAAATCTTGGTTACCAGGTGCAAGCCCCGGAAGTGATGATTCTTGCTATGCGAGTAATTTTACTAGTTTCAATCCCACTTCTTCACCCCTGTGAGCATGACCTAAAGAAATGAGTGCTAAGTGGACTATTCAAAAATCATGAGAAATTAGTTAGTTACGACTACCTCTCATGGAAATGGTCATAGATGGATGAATTTCTTAACGTAGTTGAATCCCAAAAAATGATATCTAATATAATGCACTGCGAAACACCCTCAATACTTAAATACATAAGAGTGAAGAGAGCTCTACTTGAATGGTTCATGAAGGACAATATTTGCTAAGGTTTTGCAAATGGGGTAGAAAGCTAAGTGGGCTTGATTCTGGGGAAAACTCCACAGTTAAGTGCACTTGAGCTAGAGGCAATCTAGGATGGGTGACCTCCCGGGAAGTCCTGGTTACCAGGTGCAAGCCCCAGAAGTGATGATTGACTCTATGCGAGTCATTTCACTAGTTTCAATCCGACTTCTTCAACCCTATGAGCATCACTCGATGCAATGAGTGCTAAGTGGACTATTCAAAAATATTGAGAAACTAGTAACTACCTCCCATGGAAATGGTCATAAATGAATGACTTTCTTAACATAGTTGAATCCCAAAAAATGATATCTAATAGAATGCACTGCGAAAGACACTGAATACCTAAATACATAAGAGTGAAGGGAGCTCTACTTGAATGGTTCATGAGGCAAAATACTTGCTAAGGTTTTGCAAATGAGGTAGCAAGCTAAGTGGACTTGATTGTGGGGAACTCTCCACAGTTAATCGCGTTTGAGCCAAAGGCGATCTAGGATGGGTGACCTCCCGGGAAGACCTGGTTACCGGGTGCAAGCCCTGGAAGTGATCATTGACACTATGTGAGTCATTTCACTAGTTTCAGTCCCATTTCTTCAACCCTATGAGCATGAACTGATGCAATAAGTGGTAAGTGGACTATTCAAAAATCATGAGAAATTAGTCAGTTACAACTACCTCTCATGGAAATTGTCATAGATGAATTACTTTCTTAATGCAGTTGAATCCCAAAAAATGATATCTAATATAATGCACTACCAAAGACCCTCAATAGTCAAAAAAATCTAAATATACTCTTAGCCAAATAAAAATAGTTTTAAAATATACACTAGGCCATATATAATACTTAATATTATACCATTCATTTTATTAATTTCAATTTTTTATTATTTACATTTTTTTATAAAATAAAATCACATATCAATAAATCTATATAAACAATTGAAAATTTAATACTAATTTTTCAAAATTTAAATAAAAGAATTAACATAAATATAAGTCCTATGTAAGAAAGAGTGGTTTCGCAGATTTTTTTCCAAATGAAGTAATAGTCAAGTGCAGAAAAAACTTTAGTGTTAACCATGGTTAGCATAAGCAAATCTATAATGAGTTCCGACTGCAAATCCAAAACATTATTATTAATTTTTGACACCAGCTACATCCAGAGATTTGTAACCCTTGTTTTCAAAGTCCCTGAAACTTAAATCATAAGACCAAGTTATTTTTTTGGTAAACTTGGTAGTACTTTCGCTATTTATATTAACTGACCAAAAACAAGTTTTCCCATTTGCGTCAGGTGGCCTCAACCTACTCGTAGAAAACCAAGTTGGCCACTTGTCAACGTTAAAAGACGTCCATAATTTATATAAGTATTCATCTATCAACCTTACACATTGTCTATTTTGTCTATATATAATATCAACTTTGGAAAATAAAATCTAATCGGCATAAAAACAAAAACAAAATTTATTTGGATCTCTATTTTACTCCTCGTTTGAGGATTCCACGGGGGCTGGGGCTTTAGCACTGGGTCCCGACATCTCACTTCTCCTCATATACTGCGGAGTTTGTTCGATCCTTCCTATTGCCAGGTTGTTTCGATATGTTTGTATCTAAATTGCTCCTATCTCTTTGAGGAGATTTGCTCTGCTAGATTCCTTCACTTTGGTATCCTCCTATGCCTCTTGTCCTTTGTTTACTACCTATTCTTTGTTGAGAGTCGTGGCCCGGGCCACTACATTCTTCATAACCTAGTATTTTTGGATCGTTTGTTTGAAGAGGGTGTGCCGACTGTAGGTGTTGCCCGGGTCTTGAACGATGTGTTCCCATTCTTCTGTGGGAATATCTTAGTTGGTAATACTGTCATTTAATTCTCATTCCCAACCTGTTATTTGGGCTCTGACCTCGGGTGGGTTCCCTCCCATGTACGCATCAATGAGGGTCTTCATATGCTCATGTCCCGTCTTTCTTCCTCTCTTATGTTGTTCTCTGCTAGAGCTTCCCACCCCCCCAATGATCCTTTTCCCTGCTTTACCTGTATCTCTATTGCTCTTCTTAGCCACGTATTTTCTGTCTCTTCCCATTCATGTGTTGTCTCAGTCGTCATTGTCTTCTCCCAGTTTGCTTTCCTTTATGTTTTTACTTTCCTTCAAACTGTACTAGACGAAGATTATTATCAAACCTAAAATATTACCATAAGAATTATCAGTAGTCTATTGGTATACCAACCATTCTGTCTTATATTTAATTGTGCCGTGCTTGGTCTCTCGCTCAAGTCCTGGTGGCTTGAGTTTTCTTTTCATTTCCCTAAGCTTCCCCTTGCCAGCTCTTGGGTTAACTCTTTGTTTCCCCTTGATTCTTCTTTTCTCATATTCATCCCTCCTTATCGACCCTCACACGGAAGGCTTACTATAGCAAACCTATCAGGGAGACTACAAGGGGGAACCATGTCCCTGTTCTGGATTGTGCAAGGTAATTTAATTCCATTCGTGCTCCTCTCTATAGTCTTCACTCTAATTGAACCCCTGGTTATTCTCAGTTTTACTCAGGAAATTCTAGGTAGGTTTCTTAGAGGCTTAATTGTCCCTTGTCTTTGTTCCTGAGGTCTCCAGGGTGGATTCCTCCCTGTTCCAACTACCTACAAAATATCCTTCATTCCTTAGGATCAACCTACCCGGAGTCGAATTCCTCGGACCTTCTCCCTTGCTAGGTTCTCTCTTCTCTCCCCAGCCTCCCTCCTTCCCTCTGTCCGCCTTCTTTAGGGGCAAAATTTTAATTATTTCTTTTCTCACCCTTTCGTCCTCATTCTTGACCCAGGTGGCATTCCAAGAGACCCTGGTTCTGACTCTTTCAGAGTCTAGAATTTCCTAGGTCTCTTTCCCTAATACCATTGAATTTGACATAACTATAATTCTGTTGTTAAGGAAATGCAGGAAAACATACCTTCAACCTGAGTTGGCACAACTTCTTCCTCCGGTTTGCGTCATCATCTTGCATCCACCACCTTTCTTTGCTCCTACTCTCACTCTCACATTCTTCATGCGACTATCTTCTATCTCTCTGCCCTTTAATTTACCTCCTTGCCCCTACCATCTTTCTTCGCATCTACCACTTGTACTTCTAATTTGCTCACCACCTTTTTCCTCATTCCTTCACCTTGAAATAATGGTCCTCGGTGCCTTCCCGCTCTGACTCTCATTAACTCTCTCATGCCTCCTGCTACTCCTACCGTGAGTCTTTCTCCATATTCCTACCACTTTTTTGCATCACTCTATCCGCTCTCTTGCTAGCTCCCATGCCTTCCTCTCTACCTCCCCTTCTTGGCCCCACCTGCCTTCTCTCGAGGCTTCCTCCCTCCCTGCCCTGTCCTTCCACATGCCCTTCCTGTTGTCCTCTTCCTTTGCATCCCAAAGAAATCTATATCCTTGTGCTCGAGTGAATGATCTCTGACATCTCCACTTCAAATCTCCATTGGCCCACCTCCTCTTCTTTGTCACACCCCAATCGAGGGTTCTCCTCTTGCTCGTTGTCTTTTTCTAGTATTTCCACTAGTTTCTTCATTCCCTCCATTTGTAATAACTCTTCTGCTTTTATATCTAAGTTTCTACCTACCTGGCCACATCCCCAGTTTGCCAGATTGTTTGTTGCCACATTGCCCATCCTTCAGACATGTGTTGGGATAATGTATCCTATTTGTCGAATTAGCTTATTAATCTCTAGGACCAGCCATGTATTCCTCTAGCTTTGGTTGATTCTTTCCCACTGTGTTCCTTGTTGTAGCTTCTTCACCATCTCTATCACCATTTTCAAGTCTCCTTCTACCTGCATTCTTTTGAATCGCTCTCTTATCGCAATTTCTAGTCCCCTCTTTAGAGCATGAAGCTCTTCTTCATTGTTGCTCTCATTATCATAGTCCATAGAATAAATTTTAAGTGTTTTCCCCTTATTGTCTCTGAAGAATACCCCTGTCCCCCGCCCCATGGCTCCCTTTTGCAACTCCATTGAAATTAAGTTTAACAAATTCTTTCTGACGCCATTTATAACAATTTGCAGACTCTCCATTGGGGGTATGATGCTTCCATGAGGAGTTTTTTAGCATACTAGGTTTCATGTTTAGGCCTTTCATTATTCTTTCTTCTTGTGGATTGCTTTTCCAATCCTCCTCATACGATTTCTCTGCCAGTATTGTCTCTCTTATGTTCTAGATTATCTAATTGCATTTTTTTGCTTTAGTTCTTCTTTCTTCTTTGAAGATCAGATTATTTATTTCTTTCCATATTTCCCACAGGATGAACCCTAGTGATAATCTCTAAGCTCGGTTCAGGAATGTATTTTGGTAAGCCTTTTTCTACCAATTATCTATTGTTGTCTTCATGTTGTTTGGTTTCCTATCAGTTAGTCTAAAGAGTTGATTATGTTTTTTCCACATGTTATCATGTATTTGGAGGTATTGGTCATGTGCTCCATTTTTTCTACTTGTTCTTTACGTAAGTTGCATATCGAGGGTCCTTGCAGCCCTTTTTTTTGCAGTTGATCCCATATAAGTGGATAGCCATGGCGAAGGATCCACATGAAGAAGGCGACCTTTGGCCATGTCTTTCCTTGCCATATACTTTCCCAGATATTTGTCTCTTGTTGCGGAAGATGTTCTCCTTGTAGTTGATAACCCTCATTAATTATGAACATCCCTTTAATCCTATATCCCCATCATAATATGTTTGGCCCTTTTGCTTTTGTGATTTTTCAAGTTGCCATTTCATTCTCATATAACTTCCACTAGGGCTTTTCCAGAGCATCTAACCAGTCTTGTTTTTGTTTATGCTTTCTCCAGTATTCTCCAAGTTCTATTCTCTAGAAGTTTTTAACTAGCTTTTCCCCATGGATGTTGATACATTAGTAGACTTCTTCTAGCGCAGGATTAGTGATTAGTTTTTCTCTCTGTTGCCACGCTTCTTTCTAGAAATTGGCCTTTTCACCTCCTCTGATTTCCCAAAAACTATGGTTTTCGATAAAATTTCTGTTATCTGAGGCTAGGTTCCATATTGTTGATCCTTTCTTGTTATCTTGGAGTCTCGGCTTTCCTTATGTTGATCTTGGCATGTCATACTTCCTCTCCGATAATTGTTTCCATAGGTCTACCCCTCCCTGGATCCATCTCCACCATAAATTTCCCCTAGGACTTAATTGAGTATGTAAGGATCTCAGAGTCCTAGTCCTCCTTCTTTTAGGGGTTTGCTAAGCTAGTTCCATGATAGAAGAACCCATTTTTTTTTGTTAGGCTCTTGCCATAAAAACTTTTTGAAGATGTCTATTTGGCATACTATTTATGGAGTCGCTTGACTGGTTAGTTGGTAAATCAGGATAGATGTAATACTGATCTCAGTAATATTACGTGACTTGGCATATTCAGTGCCCTGAATGTCTAGTTCTGCATCTTTCCTTCGATTTTTCCAACAGGGGTTTCTAGTTTGCCACTCTGTTTTGCTGATAATTTAGCTAGACTCCTAGGTATTTCGAGGTGAAATTTCCTATTCCGAATCCCATTACTCTTGCTAAGAAAGATTGTGAGGGTGTTGTTGTGTTGAAGAAAAATATATCAGACTTCTCTTTGTTTATGTTTGTCCCTGAAGCACTAGTTAAGTCTGTGATAATTTCCATTATTCTTCTGGCTTCCTTGAGCAATTCCTATCCGTACATCATTAGGTCCTCTACGAATTGTTGGTGAGTTAATGGTAGATTAATCGCCCAGAGTCTGAGGCCAATGTACTGTTCACTTCGAACTTTCTCCTCTATATACCTTCCGACGCCTTTTGCTGCCAGGATGAACAAAAATGGTGAAAGCGGGTCGCCTTGCCTAAGCCCTTGAGTTGTGTTAAAAGCCTTTTTGGGTGATATTTGAGTACAATTGACAGAACTGGAGTTGAATTCATCGACATTATCTAACTTATCCATCTTGCATCAATGCCGAATGCCTTCAATATTCCTTGTAGATAATCCCAATTCAATCGATCGTAGGATTTTGATAAATCTAATTTAACCAACATTCCTTTGGTATTTTTGTCTTTAATGAATGAATTTCCTCTTGTTCCACCACTATGCCATCTGTTATTTGTCTTCCTTTAATAAACCCTATCTGTTCTTGAGATATCAACTCAGGTATTATAAGTTTTAAACGATTAACCTAGCCATAGTTTTGTATATGACATTACAAAATGTTATTGGCCTGAACCCTTGTAGTTCTTCTGAATGATCTATTTTCAGAATCAAAGCCAGAAATGCAGAGTTCAGGCTCAGGTGCATTCTTTTTGTGCGCTTGGACTCCTCCACTAGTTTCACATATCTTCGCCCATGAATAGCCATGTCACCTAGAAGAATTCTGTTGTGTATCCATATTGCCTTGGTGCTTTGTTTCTCACCATATTCCTAGTGACTTCTTCTACCTTTGTCTTAGATATTTCTCTTAGTAGGGCCATGTTATGATCTCCGTTCACCAGGTTGGGGATGTGCTATATGATTTTGTTTATATTCTCCTCCCTTCTTATGTTAGGTTCCATCAGCAGCCTTTTGAAGTGTTGCAATAACAGATTCTCCATGTCTTCATTTTGAGTAAGGTGATTGCCTTACTGATCTACTAGGGAGAATATCCTATTCTGCTGCCTATGATGGATCATTGCTTTGTGAAAAAACCTTGTATTTCGTCCTCCTTCCTTTAACCATTGAATTATAGATTTTTTCTTCCATAGTATTTCTTCTTGTTGTCTCCTTTCCTCCATTTTATTAATCAGCTGCCCTTCCTCCTCCGTTAGCACTTCACTTCTGCCTTCATTGATAATTTGCTATTATACTTCCTTCACCTTTGTTTTGATCAACTCCTGTTCCTTATGTATGTTGTTGAATTCATCCTTGTTCCATTTCTTTATTTTGCCTTTTAGTTCTTTAAGTCTGAGTTGAAAGGTGTGGATCAAGTTTCTCACTACTATCTCACTCTCATTCCACCACTCCATTTTTTCTATGAGGGTTGGTTCTCTTAGCCAAAATGACTCAAACCTAAAAGGTTTTATTTCAGTTTCCTTGTTTCATTTCTACTTCTAGTTTAATAGGCTCGTGATCCAACCCTAGACATGGTAGAATTGTTGGCTCATAGTATACATCTTTGCTAATGAAGTTTTTTGTGGCCAAGAATCTGTCCAATCGAGAGGCTATTTGTCTTCTCCCTCCCCTTATATTATTCCACGTAAATTTTCCATCTATTGTTGGGATGTCCACCAATTGTGGTTCTTCTTGTAAATCTTTGAATTTCTCCATTTTTGGCTCTTCTATTTGTAGTCCCCCTTTTTTCTCCTCTATTGTTGTTATTAAGTTAAAGCTTTTCTTTGTGTAGTTGGATTAACTTCTTTATTTGCTGGAGGAAATTTTGCTTTTCCACTGGAATGTGAGGGTCATGTACTGCAAAGACTAGGAACCATTCTTTATTCCCATGAGGCGAAATCGCCCCATGAGGATTCTCTTCATACCTATCTAGTAGTCCATTGTGATCTTTGTTGGGTTCCATATTATTATTATTCTGCCTTTGCTAGCTCTCACATCTATGGTCATGAATTGATACCTTCGTTTTATTTTACTTAACATATCTTCCATTTTCCCTCCTTTAATATTTGTTTCTTGTTGCAGCATGAGTTGAGGCCTTTCTTTTCTTAGTTTCTCAGTTAAATGTCTCTGTTTGCCTCTACTATTGAGGCCTCTTATGTTCTTGGATGTAATTATCATTGGGATACATTGTTTATTTGTTGGTATACTACTAATAGCGGTACCATCTACCTGTATTCACCAACATTTCCCCCATAATCTGTATGGATTCCTGTAGCTTCCTCCAACCTCTTTTCTTTCATGCTTTCATTTTGTTTGAATATTCTTGGGGGTTTTCCTGATGCATCCCCAAGTGTTCTGCCATCTCCAGCTATCCCTATCCCTGCTTAGCTTGATACTGTTGGAATGTTTCTATGTATAGTCTTTTTTGTTCTTCTCGCATAAATATTTCATCTAGGTGTCTCCATTCATTTAACAGTTTCTTCAACACCTCTTCTTCCATGCTTAGTTCGTCTCCCTCGCTTGGGTCGATTTCCATTGTGGTGTTTTCCATCTTCTCCATGTCCTCCTTATCCTCTTTATTGTCCAACTCTCTTTGAGCTTTCCTCTTGGGGTTTGGTTTGCCTTGACTCAAACTGCTCCCCTTTCCTTCTTCCCGGTAGTCCATAGTTTGGACCTCATTTTCTTCTTCTTCTTCTCCCTATAGTGGTTCAAAGCTGTTCGTTCTTCTCGGCTGATCTTGATATTCTTTTTTCCATGTGTTGGGGTTTTCTTTTGCTTGTCTCCTCTTTCTTTTCACTTCTTGAAACCCTTCCTTATTTTCTTGATGTTTCCTTTGTTATTTGTGCATGTTCTCTCCCTCATCTATGTTCATTGGACACTCCTTAAATAGGTGACCATACTCATGACATCTATGGCATATGAACGGGATGTGTTCGTAGTCTGGGGTTTGCTCCCATACCTCTTCATGATACTCTAGTTCCACTGAGTCTGGTATAGGTTTAGCTATGCTCATGTATACGCATATTCTCGCATATGAAGTGTATCTGCCTTTTTTTATCGTTTTTGCTATTTTGACAAATCTACTTAGTGTATTTCCAATGCCTCCAGTATTTCTAGGTCCTAAAAATCCATTGGGAAACCGAATAACCTGACCCAAGTTGGGGCTGCTAGAAATTTTTTCTTGTCTGGGTCGTAACATTCTTCCCCGTACCTCATAAACAAACCAACATTATAATGAAAGTAAAGACCATTTTCAAATACTTTTTCTTTGTCTTGCAGGTTCGAGAATATTACCTTATAGAAGCCTCTAGCTCGTAGCTTGAGCTTGATATGACTTTTGGGTTGCCATTTTTGTTGTATCCATTTGGTGAGGTCCTTCTCCGTCGGCCAGACTTCGATGAACTTACATATTAGCACGTGGTCTTTCATTTAACTTCTGTATCGTTCTAGTTTGTTCATCGAAATGATGAATCTTAGTTTCTCCATTGCACATGGTAAACATTTTCCTGTATTGTCTGCCTGCCATTGTGCCCCGAGGACATGCCCTGACTTTTTGTTTGTATCTCCTGCTAGCTTTGGATTGCTTGTGTTCTGGTGTGAATCCCCTATCGCCACGTCTTGGTAGGAGGGGATCTCTCCCCCCCTTCCTCCTCTATCATTCCGAGCTCCAACTTGGTTACCCGCCTCCTGATTTGCAACTTTGCAGATGTCGTCATAGTTTATGGGTCGCAGTTTAGTTTAGCTCGTGGCTGCCGCACTATTAGGGTTGTAGCGCGAAAATTCAACCAAGGCAATCACAGAATAATAAAGACCAAATTATTAAATAAACAGTAAAACACAATTATTCTTAAAATTTTGCAAATGAAATAACCAAATATGAAACTTAAATATGAAAATAATAATAAAATAGATTTTATTAAAAGGTAATATTAAAATCCATATCATTACATCAAATAATAAAAATTAGATTATGAATTTTTTTTTAATAAAATTGTTTTAAATGATATTTTTAATGATTTAAATAATAATTTTAATATTATTATCAGATATTATTTAAATTTTTGAAACTTATAATTATAATCTAAAATTACAAATATTTTATCAAAATCATATTGAAATTTCCACAATTTTCTAGACAATTTAAAACCTTGTTAAACTATGGCCTTAGTTTGAGTGCTATTCTTAATGAAACTGGTCTTAGTTTGACTGTTTAATCTCTTTTTAATGAATTTTTTTCTTCCGTCATTCAAGCGGAAAAGAATTTAATATAACAAACGTTCTTAAAAAGTTTGAAATCTTCTATATATATCTATCGCCAGATATACGGAAAAGAATGCGTTCTTGTACGTGCGTTGAAATTTAAAACACATACAAAATCTATTGGCAGCTATACGGAAAGGAATGCATTATTCTACGTACGCTGAGATTTAAAAACAAATTGAAAGGCGTTGTTTAGTGAACATATAATTCATTGAAAGGCGTTGTTTAGTGAGCACATAATTTAATTTATTGAGGATGATAAATTTTTGGCTAGAATTTGGTACAGATAAGTTTCAAAAATTTTGATCATTAGAGTGTTTGAATTATTTTTTAATGTTAAAAATAGATTTAATTTATTAAAAAATTATCAAACTTGATTATCTTAATGTAAATTTCTTAAAAAATCTCAAAACTTAACTATCTTAGTTTACATTTCCAAAAATTTCAACCTGATTTTATCAAAATATTTACCAAAAATTTACAATATTTTTCTATAGCCTCGTTAAATTTATTCATTTTCGTGCAGTGCCTGTCAGTGCAGATCAAAAGGGATATCGTCCAGATCACGGGACGATACTGCACAAACTTTGAGTTCAGATCGGGCGGGGATACTGCCCGTATCACGGGACAACACTGTTTGACACAGTCATTCAAAAGAACCCAACGATTTCTCGCACTAAAAATAGTTTTAAGTTTTAACATATTTATTTTGCAGAAGGCTATGTTGTCCAACAGATCACGGTTCTTCCACGTGAGCAAAAACGATGTAAATTGCTCTGCAAGTAATCACATTTTGGGGAATGTAGAAGGTGCCATTTCTTGGTCACTGACGATTCTTTCGACGGCCGCCTTATTTGAATTGACTTGCGATATCTGCTGTGATTATTTTCACAGATACGGATCTCCAGCTTTTCTCTTTTTCATGGTTGTTATAAAGAAAAGGTAATCTCTTCTCATTGATTTCAAGGCCGTTAAGGTTGTTGATCGAGGGAATAGACAGCCAGCGAGAAGACAACTTGTACGGGTGCCAATATGAGCTCTCAAGAGCAAGGAGAGCAACAGCTTTGGGAATGTAGAGATAAAATTTTGGAGAACTTATGGGCCACCTTTATAGCAGGAAGCTCTGAAGGGAACTCTGTGGGGTTTTCATACGCCATTTCAGATGGTGAGGCCTCTGGCCCCAGCGGCTCCTCCTGTCCTAGTTTCAGTAGGGCAGAACTTGTGGCTTCAAGCCCCCAAGGTGATGAGGTGACCGTTATCAGGTCTAATCTGAATGGCAATACATGCACGCAGTCACAGCCAGAACCCCTGGCCACCTCTTCCAAACTTAACTGGTCAGAACAAAGGCGCACTGGTCTTATGGAAAAAGCAACGAGAAAGAATTACAGAGGTGTTCGGAGGCGCCCTTGGGGAAAATTTGCAGCTGAAATAAGGGATTCAAGCCGGCAAGGAGCTAGGTTATGGTTGGGGACATTCAATACCGCAGAAGATGCAGCCATGGCGTATGATAAAGCTGCTTTGAAAATGAGGGGATCTGCTACTTATCTGAACTTTCCGGTTGAAATCGTGTCGAATGCCTTGGTTCACGAGCTTGATTCGGTTCGCTGCATCCTCCCGCAAGCTGAATTACCCAACTCAGAAGCTATATCTCCTATTCCACTCACGTGTTATCTAGGGAGATCGTCTCACCAGTCCAGTACTTCATCCGCTGATGTATCAGTGTGTGGTATAATCAGAAAAAAGCCCAGTGGATCGGGATTTCCTCGAGAAGAAGAGCAGCCACCTCCCAAACGGTCAAATACCACACAAATTTGGAGCCCCGAGGTCGATTACGATTGTTTGCCGGCGATGGATGGTTATTTTTCAGTTCCAGACGTAGTGGAGGTGCAGGACCTTGGCGTAGATTACTTGGAAGAATTGCTTCGCTCTACCGACACCGACACAGAAGAATTCCTACGATTTTCATTCCCCCCCTTGAGTCCTTTGTAGCACATCATGATTTTTCTTGATCACCTGTGAGCGTAAATGGGACTCATTCTCCAAGGTGCACGATTCTTCTGAAGATCTTTCATTTTGAAACTAGAGCCGTAATCAGTTCTTTTCGTCTCCTTCCTTTCTGGTTAGTGTGAGTTTATAATATTCTTATGGATTCGTAATTTGTTTGGGCTGAACACATTGATCCCATTATTAAAGCCAGGGGGAGATATGGAACCTGTTTAGACTTTTCTACTCAATCTATTATGTTGACCTCTCAGATATCATTTATATGTTATGATTCTTGCTTATCAAAATATATCCTTTTTAAAACCAAAATTGTACGAGATTTTGTTCAAATACCAATGTGTTCTCGCAGATATAAGTGTAAGCCGTATACCTGGATCCCACATTAGGCAAATAGAGCTTATAGATCTGTATCCGTGAATGCTCACATACTAGTTTACATCCATGATTTTACCAGGCTTATTTTGGGTGGGAGGTAATCATTTTTACACTGCAAAACTGCGAACTTTTAAATGTATTAGTATGCAGCATTGTTTGTATGATGATGTTATAAGTGAAGTTTAACATTTCTTATTATTTCATATATAATTGGAATATATAATTGGAATGAGTTTGAAGATTGCAAATACTTATTTAAAAATCAATCTAATTCTTTGAATGTTGGTTATATTTAAAAATTAATTTAATTATTATTATGTATAAAACTCTAGATCCAAGGGATCAAATTTCCCTGATTTGCAAACTTCTTTTTTGAGTGCAAAACTTGAGGAAAGGTTTGCATGTCCATAGATTTCTCAGAATCTGTCCAAACTTCCTTTTTGAGTCCAAAACTCGAGGAAATGTTTGCACGAGATTTTATCCCCTCTAGAATTTCTCCACGTGCAAACTTCTTTTTTGAGTGCAAAGCTTGAGGAAAAGTTTGCACTTTTGGAGATTTGATCCCTCTAAGGGCTTGATAGATTAGGAGTTAGATATTTGATCCCTCTAAGGACTTGATAGATTAGGAGTTGACTTCATTTTTGAGTGCAAAATTTGAGGAAAGGTTTGCACCTCTATAGATTTGTTCCCTCGAGTTTGATAAATTCAGAGTTAAGATGGATCTCGGCTAGTTTCAGTGATGTGAGGCCAAGGAAAGTTTATTGAACATATAATTAGTTTGATCAATAATATGTAAATACATCTAATATTAATATAACTAGCATTTGCACCACATGTTGCAAAGCAAACCAAGTAAGGCATAAATTCTAGATTCAAATCTAGAAGATAAAGTGCAATCACTTACATTGTGAAAAAATTGTATAACCTTTCGAACATAGATTGCTTCTCAATCTTTAAAGATTATTTTTGAAGTTCCAATAGCAAATATTTGATCAAAAATATATTCTGCATAAATTCTAGATTCAAAGCTAGAAGATAAAGTGCAATCACTTACATTGTGAAAAAATTGTATAACCTTTCCAACATAGATTGCCTCTCAATTTTTAAAGATTATTTTTGAAGTTTCAATAGTAAATATTTGATAAAAAATATGTTCTTTTTCAATATTGAACTGTCTCACTTGATCAAAAGCTTATAATCTTTTACCACTTTCTCTTATGGTGATTGGATTAGTCTTTCTTTGGTCCTTGTTTAACTTCTTTTGGGAATTTGGACTAGTTTGTGAGACAAGATGTTTATGTTCAAAGTTTTTTCCCAAAGTAACAATTTCAAAATTGACCATTGGATGAAGTAGTTTAAACTTCTTTTGGGCATTTGGACTAGTTTGTGAGACAAGATGTTTATATTCAATTTTTTTTTTCCAAAGTAACAAATTCAAAATTGACCATTGGATGAAGTAGTTTAAACATGTTTTGGGCATTTGGACTAGTTTGTGAGACAAGATGTTTATATTCAAAGTTTTTTTTCCAAAGTAACAAATTCAAAATTTACCATTGGATGAAGTAGTTTAAAGAATAGCTATGAAATAGATATATCAGTAAAGCTAGTCATTCACATAACAACTTTACATTGTTTAATAAGGAAAGAAGTGGATCTTTTGTTGATCATTGATTAAATAATTAATCTAGCAACTTAATTCACTATTTAGAGGAACCATGGTGAGATATTATGGTAGCAACCATGAGCTTTTCCGTATTCCAGAGTGATTTGGTGCATATTTATTTATCCTCTCATAGTTGTTTTTGACCATTTTTCAATATTGAACTGTCTTACTTGATCAAAAGCTTGCATTATTTTACACACTACCTACACATAATTTGATTTTGAATGTACTAATTTCTGCATTATTGTATGTCAAAGTACAATGGAGGAGAAGGACTGGTGTGATACATAAATTTCAATATTATTGTTAAGCTACATAAACATAATGTTTGATACATGAAAGAACATAAAAACAGAAACATAACTCTACATGTGCATTATTGTAACTTTTGTGCTTGAAGCAAATCATTTTCAATTTTTGCTTCACATTGTTCAATCCACATTCTTAAGAAAAGTTATGAACTTGCACCATGCTACATGGGGATCCATATTAGCTAAGACTAGGGAGTCAAGCCCACAAAGTTGCTTTGAAAATTCATTATATGTAGGTTCTAATGCTTATAAATGTCCACACATTGTATCACATGAGTATAAGGCTACCCTAATTATCGATTCCCCTAGACATTACAAGAAAAAGAAAAAACATAAAATGAAATAAATCAAGAGCCGTTATGCATTAGATGTTAAGAAAATTGGATTGTCATGGCAAAAGGAAGTCATAGTGACCATACTTTTCCATGTGGAGTAATCTAATCAAAATTATTTTAAAATTTTTGCAATACATCTATTTATACAATAAAAATTCAACTCACAACCAAACTTGAAATACTAAGACCACCTCAAGAATGAAAGCATTCTTAAGCTACTTGTATAAATTAGTGTTAAAGCATCGTAGCATTAGACTCATTTTATGGTGCTTAAGGTAAAATAACTCATTACAATTATGGCAACTTAACCGAAGACTTATCTTCTTCAAATATTGTGGATAAAGAGGAGAGAGGCATGGCACTTCAATACCATGTGGAATTAACACTTTCACTAGAGAGAGATGGAATAACAAGTTAAGAGATAATTGGGCGGTGAGTAAATTGTTTTTAATAATGCATCTTATAAAAAATTCTTCTTCAAACTCTCACTAAATAGAGAATTATGCAATAGTTTAATTATTAAAAAAAATCAGTTTTTTTTCTCGGCAAAGACTAATTCTATTAACTGAAAAGTAAAATAATATTACAAGGAGTTGAGGCCTCAGATAGCAACACTCGAGAGCACTCAACGCAGCAAAACTGCCCCAATATAGGTAGAACCTAGGTGAACCAGTTACAGAGATCTAGAAAACAGATGGAGAACCCAGAGATAGACCAACATAACATAAGAAGAGATCCAAAAGCAAGACAGATACTTTCCTTGGCTAACGAGAGATCTTTAGACTGCCACTGCCCGAAAGGAATAACAAAACCATCTGGCTATAGAAGCTGAACCAGAACTGCAAACAAAACTGCCTGAAGTTGGTCATAGCAGAGCCAGGTGGCCTTAAACAGCGACGTCCTCACTCGGAGGCACCTCCTTCACCGGAAATGCAATGTCAGTCCACATATCTTCGTTTCCAGCCTTCTCGCCTGCTGGGCTCACCGTGGGGTGATGAGTGGCTTTGGAATTCCCTTCCCCGACCTCCAGGACAATTTCTTCAGGAGGCAGAGAGTAACGCTGGGAGCATCACCCATGTCGAGCCTATTTTCCTTTAGATTCTCCGGGTTTCCTCCATCCGTGAACTGCTCACTGCTCTGAGAAGACTCAGAATCCACACACACCAAAGGATAAAGTTGGTTTTCTTCTTCTGAGAGGATAATAGTGATATGAGCAGTGATCAATGGCCTATTGAGATTTCTCTAGAACTTGAAGTGTGTGGTTTGAGACCCATTGTTCGAAATCGGTCTACGAGTAGGGCTAAGAGGAGGCACATTCATCGGAGTGGAGGGTAAATTAACATGAGACAGGGCAGGGTCCACGGAACATCTATCCTTCGAACACCTTCGGCTACCTCGGCGTCCCCCGGATCGATTCCTCAAACTCTGACGAACCATATTGAGGTGGTGAGGGGGAGGCACAGTGAGACCAGGGACAATGTCGGGAGGGTAATAAGATGGCACCGAGCACCACTTCGATCGCACAAGATAGGCCTTCGATCGCACAAGATAGGCCTGAGAAGACAATGAGGACAACACAATTCGAATATCTGGAGTAGTGAAAAGCTTACCATTGATAGCAGAGTCTAACCAAAGACAGGAGAGTGGGGTATAGACATGTAGCTTGCCTCCGTGAGCAGAGACCGGCCTTCCCCCAAGATCCACAGCAAGCCAGAGCTTGGAGCATAAAGGCTGAACACTAATTGTGGGGAGAATAATACAGAGCGCCATGATTATAATTACCACAATTTCACCTTGAATGGAGCAAACCATTAATGCAGAGATCCTACCAAATCCGCCCCTTTTATGTTTATCCTTCTTGCGCTGGCTGAAATCCTAGGATGCCATGCTGCTTTGCAGCTGGCAGTACCAAACCTGACTTTCATTCATTGAGAGCATTAGAGTTCATTAATTTCACGGCATCAGGGTTTAAAAAAAAAAAACATTAATGAACATGACGTCTATAATTAAATTTAAGGCGTGTTAATTTTTTTATTTATTATAAACATACAATAATTTGATGATTTTATGTTCAGGGAACAAAAAAATATCAGATTTTTATTAATGTTGAAAAAATTGATTACGTAATTGCATGTTACAATAATTTGATAATTTACAATAAAAACAATAATATATAATACCTATAATTAAATTTAAAGCGGGCTAATTTATTTATTTATTTTATTTTATTGTGAGCATGAATTTATTAAAACATTATGCGATAATTACATAATTTACAATAAAAAGATAATGCAAATAATAGTCATAATTAAATTTTAAGTTGTAAGCATGAATTTATTAACTCATTAATTTACATTAAATAAATTTTAATGCAGTGCGCACAAAAGTTGACTCTTAATCATGGTCAACCATTGGATATTAGTTAGCATGGCTTGTCCAATCATACATTCATAATAACTACTAAAAAATAAAGAAATGATACATGGAGTGATACATGAGAAATAAAGAAATGATACATGAAGTGATACATGAGGCATTCCATTAATAGAACTACGTGACAGACCATATGCCTTTAGATTTTGCTCATAAATAATGAAAATATCATGCATTCTCAAAGGAAAACTAGAATAGCTAGTTGACAGTTTGCATTGCAGATGGTATATTTGCCAAAAAATTAATAAGTATATTTTATGTATATATAAGTGTAAGTATTCACAAATACTTCCATTACTGGTCTAAATTTTCGGATTTAAGAATTCATTTTGATATGAAAAACTTAAAACATAGAATAAAACATGGGCAGGGTAGAATCAAACAACATGGATAGGGTAGAATCAAACAACATATGTGCTCTTGCTTTAAACCAGAATGAAGTTATTTATCTCTCACAGCGCTCTTGCTTTAGATTAGAATGAAGTTTTTTTATCTGTTTTAGAAATTGTACAAGTATGTAAAAAGATCGATGTAAAATAAATCTAAATATAGTTTATTCGATGAAAAGAAGGAATCCACAAGTAATGACAAAGTTAACAAGTGGAGCAGATAAGTGCAAATTACACTAACATTTTAGATATATTTTACACATATAAGATTCTTAAGTTAAGTTAGTTTAGACTATGCAAGAATAATAATTTTCTTGAGCTTGCAAACAATTGTATGATTGTCCCTCGAACACTATTAGGCTCATTAAACATAAAAAGGCCCATTTTTATTATAATCCAATGAGATTATCCAAGGTATGGTATCCAAATGACCCTGTGTTTTGGAAGAATTTTCTTCTATCTGAACACTCTATATCTGTAACAGAAGTGTCTCCTGTCTGGAAGAAAGTCATAAGGAGTACACCTTTGTGACACTGTGGTGTACAAACACCCTCTGATTGAATATACTGGCTTGATACAGATGTCAAATGTTCGTATGCTTGGAGACACTCGCAATTGCTGGCACATCTCGACTAGTTATGCGGAAGTGTGACCAGTATTCCACAATGCTTGTATTTCCATTTCAAACCTCCAATGAGTCAGGATCTAGTTGAACCAATGACCAAATACGAAGTATAAAATGGCACTTGATATTGCAAATTATCATCGAATGTTGGTAGTAGCATCGTGATAATTTATATGAAATTAATAGAGTTGTGAATTCATTCTTTTATCCACTACTCCTTAGATAAGTTGCCCACTAGTCATCTTCGTCACCTCTGGATGTGATATTGGGAGAAACAATTTATAGTCTATTGGGAGAAACGATTTATAGTCTAAATATAATTGCAAGACTATTTAAGTTATATTAGACAAAGGAATATATATTGTTCAATTTTAGCCTTTAAAAGACAATATACCCTATTCATAAAGCTATGTAGTCCATTACCTTTTCCATTTATCTAATGCCTCATGTAGTTCTTTAGTTGCTTGCAATCTTGGGTGCCCAAATTCCAATACTCTGTTCACCCCAACAAAATCAAAACGTTTTTTCACTCAAACCATTGCTTCTTTGATTGAAAATAGATTATTGTTTATAAATGAGTCTTACCATTCACCTAGTGAATAGAATATAGGGTGATCTACCTTGCTAAGAGCTTCACTGAGTTTTGAGTACTTGTATTGTTTTTATATGAGGTCGATACAAAAGTCTATATCCATGTATGGAAATTTTGCTAATGAAATAGACCGTAAATGTTAGATACCTATATCACGCATTTGTTCCACCGTTATAGCAGTTATCATTTTTTAGATGGTCAATTCCTTGTATTGTAATGATTGCATGCTGCAACGAAAATCTATAAGAAGATGATAAAATGTACTGATAGCAAGTTACCTCCTTGTGTCAAAGTAGATTACTACATGTATTGTATATAAAATATACCAAATTAATAAAATTTAAAATCAATCCGAAGTGACAAGTAAGACCATAATGAATTAGATTATAGATATAATATAGAGGTTTTGATCGATATAGCATTCATGTATACTCATCTAGAACTAGAATATATTTCAAGATTGAGACCCTTAAGAGTTCACGAACTTTAACAAATCCTTGATGCCCCAAGGAAATGTTGGGGATTGGAGATTAATCGGACAATATGCGGTAAGATCTACTTTTAGCTCATCAAGAATTCTGGGTTCCAACTAAAGAAACTAGTTTACAACAAGTGGATAATTTTATTCTATATGTAATTGTATTGCAATTCCTGACCATCATGGCTGTGCTCACACCAATAATAATCTGATTGGCCGTTAATACAACCAGTTTAACAAAATAGAATTAGCTACTGGATTATCTGTTTACGACACACTTTTATGCTTTCTACACATAAACATAATAGAATACATGGAATATAAGTTACTTATATCACATATTTATATCTAACCTTGAATATCCAGTGGAGACAATCCCATTAGTTGCATCATACAAATTCATAAGGTACATAATATAAAATTGTATTTTGAGTGGGTTATCTCTCTTGTTTATATTGAAGAGCCAAAAATTGATTCTAAAACTGTAAGCAACAAAATAAAACTTTCACCTGAGAAAAAATACGCAAGTATATCTCATATTAGCTGATTTCCAAAAATAGAGTGGTTATTGAAAACCTTACCTCATCGGGGAACTGTGGAAATGATTTATGGGGTTCTATCATTTTCAATATTTTTACTGGTTTGATGTTGGACTAGTGGGTTATGGGCCCACTAAAATTTCTAGTTGCACCTCTAATCCATGCATGCATGAAACTTCAATCCATAAAACAATTTCATTGCATACATTAAGATAGATCAATAGGGGAATATCATACCCAAGGCAAGTAAAGGGTATTCTCAAACCTATTAAACACCTCCAGTATTCAAAACAATTGGGCTTACATAACTTACTGCAACACCGTTGTTATTCATTCATTGATGTTCAACTGAAGCTGAATTGGGCCTTCTATTCCTGGCTTAGCGGGACACTACTGGGATTGTTCGAAAGTGATTTTTTGAAGCACGACTTTAGCACTTTAACTGTATTACTCAACTTACACAAAGAAACCTCCTTACTGTTTAGCCTTAATATTTTCCAACTGCATAGAAAATAAAATCCTAAATTTCCAGATTTTGATAACAGTAATTTACATATCGATGTCAAATAGTATGTAGCATTCAAACTAATGATCAGAAGACCTTTTGGTTCACCCCACAGACTGGGTAGTGAGAGCTAGGGATGAAATATGATCCGAGTGGGAGCCTAAGAGAGCCTGTAAAGAGAAAGAAGAATCACAAAATTGCGTGCCTAGAATACCTTGATATAATACAGAAACACAATTGCAGGACTTCTGCATAATGAAAATGATTAGCATGCTACACTGTCTTTCGGTACGAATTTGGTAAAATGCTCGATAGAGTGGCCCAAAATTTCCTAAAGTATATGTTCTTTATCTTCCATATTAAAAAAAGAACGCACTGTTAGTAATCAGAAATTTTCATGAGGCCATTGACTTATGCCAAATTAGCCAAAAATGTGTTGAGGTGAGAACATTGCTTTCTTGCATGCTCAAGAATCAAGTTATGAAGAATCTTAGGAGTAGCTCCCTCAATTTCTGCAAGAAATTTCTAACATAATTTAATAAAAACAATACTATTGATAAGGCAATCATGGAAAAACCAACATCAAGCCAGAAGCATCATGTTATTACCCTGTCCTTTGAAGTTGAACAAAAGGGGGCAAGGGCGGCCATTGGCCAAGCGAGCATTGGGGTCTTGAAGCTCATCGAAGAAAGGGTGTATACAAAACTGTAGTTGCGGCAGGGTAATTGATTTGCAATGTCTCAATAAAAAAAACCTGGAAAATAGAATCATATGAAAGACGGTACAAAATAAAAAATTAAATCCATGTTATAAAATCTCATTACTTACAGCAATGCAGTGAAGGTTTGGGGAGTACTGAAGAATTCTGGAAACTATATCTACAACTTCTGGAGGTGTTCGCTTGTGGAAAATGTGAGAAAACAAGTCTATCAATTTGTAAACTTTCTTAGAAAAGGGAAGTTATCAAATATTTAATGAAAATCAAGACAAGTGAATGAACCTTGTGCCAAGGGTGAGCGTTATTTTGTCGAAACCCAAAGATGTCTTCTTGGTTAGCTCTAGATGTGATGTTGGGAGAAACAATTTATAGTGAAAATATTATTGCAAGTCCACTTAAGTTATATTAGACAAAGGAATATATATTGTTCAATTTCATCCTTTAAAAGACAATATACCATGTTCATGAAGTTATGAAGTCCATTACCTTTTCCATTTGTTTAATGTCTCCTCTAGTTCTTTACATATTTGCAATCTTGGTTGCCCAAGTTCGAGGACTCTAGTCACCCCTACAAAATCAAAACGCTTTTTCAGTCAAATCATTGCTTATTTGAGTAAAGATAGATTATTATTTATAAATGTGTCTTACTCTTCACCCAGTGAATAGAATATAGGGTGGTCTACCTTATTAAGAGATTCACTCAGTTTTGAGTACTTGTATTGTTTTTGTATGAGGGCAATACAAAAGTCTATAGCCATGTATGGAAATTTTCTCATTAAATATATCATAAATATGGAAATTTTCTCATTAAATATATCATAAATATTACATAATTATACCAAGGATTTGTGCCACCCTTATAGTAGTTATCATATTTCAGATGGTCAATTCCTTGTATTGTAATGATTGAATGATGCAATGAAAATCTATTAAGAAGATTATAAAATGTATTGACAAAAAGTTACCCATAATATAAATGTTTGGGCATCTTGTTCCTTGTGTCCAAGTGGCTTTACTGCATGTATTTTATATGGAATATACCAAATTAATAAAATTTAAAATCAATATAATGTGACCAGTAAGACGTACTAGAAGAATTAGATTATAGATATAATATAGCCTATGGTTTTGATCGATATAGCATTCATGTACACTCATCTAGAATTAGAATATATTTCAAGATTGAGACCCTTAAGAGTCCACGAAATTTTCCAGATCCTTGACAGCGCAAGGAAATGTTGGGGATTGGACATTGATCTGACAATATGTGGTAAGCTCTACTTTTGGCTCATCAACAATTCTGGGTTCCAACTAAAGAAACTAATCTACAACAAGTGGATAATTTTATTCTATATGTAATTGTATTGCAATCCCTGAGAATCATGGTGGTGCTCACACCAACAATCATTGGATTGTCCATTAACACCACCAGTTTAACATAATAGAATTAGCTACTAGATTATGTGTTTGCGACAAACGTTTATTCTTTCTACATAGAAAAGTAACAGAATACATGGAATATAAGTTACCTAGATCACATATTTGTATCCAACCTTGAATAGCCAGTGGAGATAATCCCATTAGTTGCATCATACAAATTCATAAGGTACAGAATCTAAAATTGTATTTTGAGCAAATTATCCCTTTTGTTTATATTAAATAGCCAAAAATGATTCTAAAACTGTAAGCAACAAAATACAACTATTCCACCTGAGAAAAAAGATGCAATTATATATCATATTAGCAGATTTCCAAAAATAGGGTGGTTATTGAAACTCTTATCTACTGGGAGGATTGTTTCCAAGCCCATTAGCATATTTGCAAAAATAGAGAGTTTGTTGAAACCCTTACCTCATCGGAGGATGGTTGCCAAGCCCATTAACTCGTGATGAAAATGATCTATGGGGGTCTATCATTTTCAATATTTTTAGTGGTTCGATCTCAGAGTTGTGGGTTATGGGCCCGTTAAACTCTCTAGTTGCACCTCTAATCCATGCATGCATGCAACTTCAATCCATCAAAAAATTCATTGCATACATTAAGATAGATCAATATGATAATATCATACCCAAGGCTAGTAAACAGTATTCTAAAACCTACTAAACACCTCTACTATTCAAAACAATTTGGCTTACATAACCTGCTGCAACACAGTAGTTATTCATGCATTGATGTTGAACTGAATCTGAATTGGGCCTTATATTCTTGAATTAGCAAGACACTACTTGGACTGTTCGAAATTGATTTTTTGAAGCACGACTATTAGTATTTTAACCATATTACTGAACTTACACAAAGAAACCTTACTGTTTAGCCTTAATATTTTCCAACTACATAAAAAATAAAATCCTAAATTTCCAGTGTTTGATAATAGTAATTTACATATCGATGTCAAATTGTATGTAGCTTTCACACTAATGATCATAAGACCTTTTGGTCCACCCCACAGATTGGGTAGTGATAGCTGGAGATGAAATATGACCAGTTGGAGCCTAAGAGATCTTGTAAAGATCAAGGAAAATCATCCTAGAATAGCTTACTTGATATAATACAGAAAGACCATTACAGGATTTTTTCATAATGAGAATGATCAACACGCTACATTGTCTTTTGATACAAATTTGGTAAAATGCTTGATAGAGTGGCGCAAAATTTCCTCAAGTATATGTTCTTTATCTTCCATATTCCAAACATGAACGCATTGTTAGCAATTAGAAATCTACATGAGGCCATTGAATTATGCCAAATTAGCCAAAAAGGGGTTGAGGTGTGACCATTTCTTTCTTGCGCGCTCAGGAATTAGCTTCTGAAGAATCTCAGGAGTAGTTCCCTTAATTTCTGCAAGTTCTAGCATAATTTATTAAAAAAATTACTATTGATAAGACAATCATGGAAAAACCAACATCAAGTGAGAAGCATCATGTTCTTACCCTGTGGTTTGAAGTTGAATAGAAGGGGAAGAGGGCAGACATTGGGCAAGTGAGCATTAGGATCTCGAAGCTCATCGAGGAAGGGTGTAGACGAGATTCAAGTTGCGGTAGAGTAATTGAATTTCCATGTCTCAATAAAAAAAACCTTGGAAAACATAATCATATGAAAGATGGTACAAAATAAAAACTTAAATCCATGTTATAAAATCTCATTACTTACAACAATGCAACGAAGGTTTGGGGAGTACTAACGATGTCGAGAAACTAGAACTACAACTTATGGAGGTGTGCGCTTGTGGAACATATCAAAAAACAAGTCTGTGAATTTGTAAACTTACTCAGAAAAGGGAAGTTATCAAATATTTAAAGAAAATGAAGACAAGTGAATGAACCTTGTGCCATGGGTGAGCCTTAATCTATGGAAACCCAAACTCATTATAATTATGATCCATACATTTTACTTCCTCACGAGTTGGAGTTTCAAGGATCTACAACCATAGAGGCACAAAAACATTGTATAAACCTCAATAATATCCAATTTTTTGTCATTTATGACTCACATTAACCCGCGATAGTAATCCATTTTACCTTGGCAATCTCTCCTAGCTAATCTATTGCATTTTCGCTTGGAAATAATGGCTAATTTATACAAAATCTGGTAAAATAGACGTATTTTGCTAACTTTATCAGAGAAAATAACAACATCGATCCCCACGAAAAGTCACCAACAACCTTCTTATTAACATCATCAGAGAAAGGCAATGAACTTGGGCAATAATACGAGGAAAAACATGCCGCCATGGACTGCGCTAAAAAAAGGGGCATATTGTCACCGTATGTCATAATAATAGTAAATAATTTAGGGTGTTTACCTTTAAAAATAATGCTTTGAAAGAAAGGTCACATTCAATCTCTACAACAACTATCTCTTTTCATCCTTAAAACAAATATTTTACATACCTTTTTCCCTTTGTTTTTTAATGTGAAAACATAATCAAAGGAAGGAATTTGTGGATTTAATGAACTTATATAATCATTGATGGATTCCTATGCCTGAAATAAAATAGAGAAGAAAGGGAGCTGAATCCCCTTTCCCACAATAACAGCTACTTGAGAAACTATGTGTCATGTGTAAGTAGTATCAATCAACTCCATTTACAATACACTGCCAGGAATCAAATGCATATGTTGGTTTTCCTTATGCTCCCGCCCACTTCCTAACAACTCATATTTTGGGAGCCAAATTAAACTGTGAAAATACACATTATGTATTCTTTTCACCAAATAAAATGATGGGCGATTAGTCACATTAGCTCTAAAGAAGGACAGGCAATGGTTTGAGGAGTAATCTTTACTCAATTTGAGAGTGAAAGTAGAAGATTACTTGTAACAAGGGGTTGGAGTTCCCATGTTTTAAATAACTCCACTCAGAGAGGGAGAGCATCCAACAAACTAGGACACTACCAACATACTTTCTTTAGGGTTATCAGATGTGATTCTAAATTTGGCATGTATTTTTTTAATACCTTGCCTACAAATAATGCCTATATACCCTCTCTTGGACTCATACTCCAATCCCAACATCCTAATGCAACAAGAAAGAAAGTGCCTCGCATAATCGAATGTATGGAACCCAATCAGATCAACATCGAACACACCCCTCAGAATCTCTTCATGCACCAGAAGAGTGCAATAAATCTCATAGGAGGGAAATGGGTTGTGAAGGAAGAAGCCTATCTTCATCTTATTGAACCTCTTTCACGAAAATGTCGAAAGAATCATGAGATGCTAATCATGGATCCACATAGAATCCTCATTAGGGCTAACGACCTCCATGACCATATCAAAGATTTTATTAATAGAAAGATATGCCTCACTAGCAAATTCTTCAAAATATTCTTCAAAAGACGCAGCAAGGGTGCTCTAGGTAGTGTCCAACAAGGTGAGGTCAATCTGTTACATGTCCAGTCACGATTCTTATAATTTTTAACTAAATATAATTTAATATCGGCTGAATCAATCCAATAGTTCAAACTATTTTAATCATCTAACATCTAAATCAAGGGTCCACAAATGTACACATAACCTGAGAGGAGAGTTGATTTCAGAGGGGAATGCCTTACGACATAATTATTTTAAATATGTTAAATACGTTTCAGATTAATTTGGTCATTTTAATTTTAAATTTAAATTTTCTTAATTACATCACTTTGTTGAGATTATAAGTGTTGTTAATAATTTTAATGATGAAAAATGATGAAATAAAAATTTTGAATGCAAAGTGACAATGTAATCGTGTTGAATGATAGAAAATGTGAATAATAAGAATATAGTTCATTACAAATAGCTTTGTTATTAAAACTATTTTCTTCTACCATTTAAATCTTTAGCTCTAGGTGTTGTAGTAAACATCATACCTTGTCTCTCTTGCTCTCCAATATTAATAGGATGAATTACTATAACACAAAAATCAATGTACATTATCAATATTTTATTTTCTTATACTAAAATCAATGCACAATGTTAATCCACTCACTTTAAAATTAAATATCATCATACATCAAATTAATATATAT
>APFE031094584.1:0-11932 GCA_000404065.3 Pinus taeda | reverse complement strand
GGATCTCTTTATCTTTAGAGAATTTTGCACTTTTTCCTTGGAGGACTATTTTGGATGATGTATGAATTTTGATGTATGGATTTGGGCTATTTCTATCTTGGAGCTTCTTATTTGCAAATGTGATGTTGGTTGGATATACTCTCTAACATTGTAAGTGCAAATTTAACGTTATTCTCTTCTTGTTGCATACATTTGAATTTCGCTATAATTAGGGCTAATTGCTACATGTATGAAATGTGGAATTATGGGTCTATTTAGCTTATTCTTTGTATGGGCCATTGTTAGATGAATGAAATCTCCTAGAGATCATGTTATCTTGATACGCTTGCACCATTTGTATGAAGTTTAACTGCTTGAAAGTCGCTTTTCTTCTCTTACTTCTAACCTTGAACGAAGTTGACTTTTGGAGCCTCCTTGAACAAGAAACTAAATCCTTCTTCATTATTATCCTTGACTACATATCCCCAAGTGAATTAGGCATTGGTCCCTCAAAACGAGTGATCATTTTAACCCTATTTTTACCCCTTTTCTCTTTCTCCCTAGATCTAGCACCATTAGGTCATCTAGGGCATCAATTTCTCGAGAAACTAGCCATAGGAAAACTTCAATCTCCTAGATACAATTGCACTGGTGGGTCCCCTTGCTCTCCTCCAAATTTGAAGCAATTCTAACAAAGGAATCTTTGATACCTCAAGCCCTAGCTCTAGGATCAAGTTTTGCCTAGGTGTTCCCAAGGCTAGAACCTAGTATGATCAATTTGACATCTTTGGAAGAAAATCCTTGTTGATCCTTTCCCCTCATCATGGCCAGGTTAAGAACATCATTGGCTATCTAACTCCATCCCTTACCCTGGGTTGGGTCCACTTGGCCTTGTGTGGTCCCATTCTTCACCAAAGCCTATTTATCAAAGACTACTCGAGAATCCAAGTTCTCAAAAAGATTTTAGGGATTTGAGAACCTTCTTCATAGGTCTTATTCTTCTACCTCAACCCTCCAATCCCCAACCCCTTTCCCTAGAAGATCAAGTTACTTGCTTGAAAAGCAAGGAAACCCTATCTTTCAAACTCTTCTGGAAAGGGAATCATTTGAGTCACTTCACCCCTTCATTGATCTATACTTTATAAGTGATCTCCCAACTACCAAGTATCCTGCCATCAGTGAAAGTCCATAAAGAGTAGGAAGTCTTAGCTGTGGTGACAGTGGGCTAAGATTCCATAGTTCCCCTTGACCTCTCAGTGGTCCTCATAGGAACCCCTTTTAGGTCCCATGCTAATTTGTGCAGTAACAGGGTTCTATAAAATCAATTAAGAATATAAGGGGGCGGGGGGGGGTAGATTTATCGAGAGATGAATCACCCTGAACAAGAATCATTATGATTCAAAACAGCTAGGCATAACGATGTTAGTAATGTAACGTGAACTTCAAAAATAAGATGATCAAGAGAATCTTGTAAGGAGTATAGTTTGAGACATACCGGGAGATGTTCATTGGTAAACCTAATAAGGATTTCTTGAAGTGTTCTTTTTGTATTAAGCCAACATCTTTTATACCTGTATTACATACTTACAAACGCAACATGTGATACCAAGGTCGTAATTTAGTTTTTGAAGTTAGATCTATAATCATGGAGGAAGGAAACTTACGATGAGTTGTTCATTCTTTCAAACATCAGTAGGAACTTTTATTTGACATCCTAGATTACATGTAAATCCTAGAGGAAGAGGACTAAGGGTCTAATATTTTATCTAGAGAATACATTCTTTATCCTAGACTAGCTATAAACAAGAATTATCTAAAAGTTTATGTATGCACTTACCTTGTGACTACATACCTCTAATTTGACACCTTATCAGACTTGCATGTGAAATTTTGACAATACTTACTTTATTTACCTTAAGTTGTTCCCTTGAACTTGTATTCGGATCCTTGATATATCTCCACAAGAAGCTGTGCCAAATTCTATTTCTTTAACGAGTGGAAGACTGACTATTTTGACCTTATCATAGCAACACCATCGAGAACCTATCAAGAGCACCGAACTGTTGTTACTACCAAACTAAAGTCATTGTGATGGTTCTGAATTGAGGTCATTATAGTGGCACTTGAACTGGAATGGCACCCAAACTGTGATACTGAAGTAGCACCAAGTCACCTTGTAATATCACAGAAATTCTGAAGTGCCTTGATCGAATTTCTGTGTATGTGATGTGAAGTCCTTATCCTTGTAATATCATTGTTATGCATCAAGACTTTCTATTAAAATTGGCAACTAGGGCCAAATTCCACCTTAGGACAGGGCATATGATGGAGATGATTATTGCATTGGATTTCTCTTTTCGAGAGATACAATTTTGCTATAAAGATCATCTCATTCTAACAAGCAGAAATGGAATTTTGAATTTATTATTTCTCATGCACAAATTGTCAAGGTCGGCATCAATCAAATGTAGGTTCATGAAGCCCAATGGATGTGTCTCCTCACCCTCAAAGAAGTGCATAAATAGGAGTGACCTCTCTCTCATTTGGAGATCATCTCATCTCATCATCTCTCTCCTCTCTTGATTGGTTCGTACAGCTTGGAGGCCTTCTCTACTTCGCATATGTGAAAGAGGACGAATTTTTGGACTGGTTTTGGAGGCCGAAAATTTCAAAAATCAGTGCAGCATTGACTTGCACTGTTTGACCATGCGTTGACTTCGTTTTTGTGGGCAGAATTTCATTTTTTGAAGGCCGCATGTATTGGCACGATTTTCAAGGTGATTGGGAGTTTCACCGAGGTGACTTCAGTATTGACTTTCTGATTTGACTGCAGAAATTACAACAGGGTTTGACTGGGTTGACCGAACTATTTTTGGGCTGACTTTGACTCTCTTGGAAGGCCAAATTATTCTGCTATTGACCAAGCTGCTTGGAGGACTTTTTGGGGCTACTTTGACCAACATTGACTTTCTAGTTAGGGCTGCATTGACTATTGTTGAATACTGATTTGGCAGGACTGTTTTGGGCATGTAATTTTGATATTTGTAGACACCGTCTGTTGAACTATTGAAGAATAATAAGAAGATTTGATTAAAGGGTTTGCCCACATTGGGGTTTGTCCCTGACATCTGTCATATCTTGTATCCTCTTGTCTTGGCTTGTCTTTTGCACATGATTTTATTTTCTACCTACATTTATTGTCAATGTGCTTAAGTTAATGTGGTTTCTACTTAATATAATTGGAAATTGTCATTGGATTGATAAGGAACAGTAAAGCAAATTGTGCTAAAGCATAGAACATACCATTGTTATCTAAAATTAACATGGTTGTTTTAGAGCTTAGGTGAAGACAAAGCCCAAGCAAGAGTGAAGCAAAACAATCACTAAAGGAAGTTGTTGGACAAGGACTTGGAACTAGTCCCAATGATGACTACATCTTACTTCAAATCTGAGGACAAGCTTAAGGACAAATCTGACTATAATGCATGGAAGATGTCTCTAGATTTGACATTTGGAAGAAAATGATGCCATGAACTATGTCAAAGGAAGAGTAGTGGAGCCTCCTTCAAATGCATCCGTAGTTGCACAAACAAAGTACAATAAAGGTGAGGTTAAAGCTAAGAAGATTATTGTTGATTCTATTCACAAGCCTTGGTTGCCTACATTTCTGATTTAGAAACATCTAAGGAGATGTATGACAAACTAGTTAAGATGTTCAAAGTAAATAATGCAAATCAAGTTCTCTTTCTCAAGAACAAGTTGAAAGACATCAAGATGGAAGAATCCATCCAATCCTACTTCATGAGGATTATCGACTCAAGAATGATCTCCTATCTATTGGAGAAGTCATTGGCGATAGGGAGCTTACTTTTATTGCACTTGGAGGCCTTACAAGAGAATGGGATGTGTTCAACACTACCATCCTCAACAATGACAAGATTCCGAGATTTGATGAAATATTGGCTTGATGCACTCAAGAAGAAATAAGGATGATGGAAAGAGACAAGCTTTCAAATGGAAACAATCCTACCGCCTTCTCCGCTCATTCTAAGAGGATGAACAATATCGGTCCAAGGAATCAAGGAAAAGGGTTCAAGTTGGGATTCAAAAAAGGAAGAAAAGGAAGATGCTTCAATTGTAACAGGTTTGGCCACTTCGCTAGAGAGTGTCCTCACAAGGATACTCCAAGAGATGATGACAACAATAACAACAACTTCAAAGGCAATCGCAATCAAAGGAACAAACGGTTCAATAACAAAGGAAAGAAGAATACTCCCACTGCTCGAAATGGAAGTGGTCGTCCTCCCAAGAAGTCGAGAATTTATTGTGTTATGTGCCATTGATTTATCTTCTTCTTGTTCATATTGTTTTCATCAATCTAGAGGAGATTTCGTAGTTTTGAGTTTTGGGTTACAGGTGAAATTCGAATTTGCAATACATACTTCAGGATCGGCAGATGGCGTTCTACGGTTTGCAGCTCAAGTATGCCTTGGAAGGTAGCTCAAATTATATAGCCTGGAGAAACAGAATGGAGGTTGTGCTAGAGGATAATGGCTTGAAGGAATTCGTTGATCAAGACATTCCTAAGCCAACAGCATCTGATGCACAGAATCTGGCCGAATAGAAGAAGTGTGTGGCGAAGGCGAGGCAGATAATCCTTGAGGGAGTTCGAAACCACATTGTCTCGAGTTTCCATGGCAAGGAAACTCTATATGCTTGTATCATAACAACAGTGACCAAAGGAAATTGGCACTGAAGGACAAACTTCGAAAAAACAAAATGGAGAATGGTGAGACTATTCCAAAATACTTGACCAAGTTCACTCAATGTCGTGATGAACTTGGAAGTGATGGAATCACAGTTGTCGAGGATGATATGGTGATTCTTGCTCTTTTGGGACTCCCAAAGAGTTAGCATAGTTATCAGGACTCTATGAATGGAAGGGAAATGTTGTCATATTGGGAACGATCGTGGTTAGATTTGATACAAGAGGAGATCAAAAGGAACATCAGAGATGGTTCCTCATCAAAGATTGATGATGAGGAAAATTGTGCCTTAGCAGGTAAAGCAGGGAAGGGGAAAGGGAAGGCTTCCCATTCCAAATCAGATCCATGGATTTAAGAAGAAAGATATGTCGAAAGTTAAATGCTTTCATTGTCACAACTTGGGCCATTTTTCTACAAACTGTCCACTCAAGAAGTCCTCAGGAGGAATGGCAAGTGAAGCTTTGGCCTCTCAATTCGAATTGGACTTTACTCTCATTGCATGCATGGTGTCATAAATGATGGGTAGTGTATGGTACTGTTACACAGTATTTTGTCACGCCTCCTGCACTTCCCTGTGTCATACCCTGAAGTGCCCAAAACTTGGCAATCATGCAGTGTACCCATCCTGAGATGCAGCTCAGATCCTGCCTGAAACACTGATGGAAACATGCTTTGAGCCTACCCTGAAGAAGTGGGCTCTAAAACCCTAATTTCAAGATCAGCGCGACCCTGACGCTGGCAACTCGTGTTGATCGCTAGTTGCACTACACTAGCCTCGCACTGCCAGAACGCTTTTTGCTTGGATACCCGCACTGATCCCTAAAAGGCAATTTTTCCCAAAGAGAACAAGAAGATTTGTGATCTAGAGGCTTCTAGAACAATGAGTTGGAGGTTGTTCGGTGTGGATGTGGTCGAATTCTCCCAATATTGACCTTCGATCTTATCCCTATGAGCTGCCTCCTTGAGAAAAGGGTCTTCCCCTATGTTTGAAAAGATCCTAACTCCCTCTCCCTGCCTATATATTCATCCTCTCCCATTCCCAAACAGTTGGTCTTTGGTTATTTGCACCCTTATGCTGAGATAGTGCCTACATGCTACTCATTTGGCTTAGAGAAGGAGTGCTTGGAGAGCTTGAGCTTGGACTTGGACATTCACTCAAGGAGAGCTTATTGACATCAAGGCTTGGTTGTATGCTTCCTCCTTTATTTCATTAATATATACAACTATTGGTTCACTTTCCATAAATGTTTGTGCTAATGCATCATTTATCTTAATGCTCCTTGATCTGTTAAGTGGATTACTTTCGATTATGCTTGTTGTACTTGTATGCTTTGTTGTGTCTTTGATCTCTTGTGCAAGTATTCAAAGGCTGTGAGCATCAGAGTTGAGCCTAAGGAGCGAGCAATTCGAGATCTTCAACAAAGGAGTGTGTTATAGCATCAGAGCGAGGTAGGGCATCTTCCACTTCTCTCATTTAAATTGTAATTTAGGAAAGTGTCCTTATAGATTGTCACGTAGATTGCTAGTCCCACTCATTGGGCTAGAGGGATCGTCTCTGTCCGCAGAGAGGATTTGCTTAGACAACAAGTAACTTGATAGTGGAGCTTCATTCCACGTGACTGGTGACAAGGAGTTGTTCAGTGACCTCGAGGAGAAGGATCTCTAGATGCATATCGAGATGGGTGACGACGGGAAGTATAGTGCTACTGCATTGGGCACAGTTACTTTTCAAAGGGAGCACGGGGCTCCACTCACCTTGAAAAATGTTATGTATGTGCCCGGGCTGAAGAAGAACTTGGTATCTGTTGCCATGCTTGAGGATAGAGGCTATGATGTGATCTTCTTGAAAGGAAAGGCGTTCCTTCGACACATAGCCATAGGTCAAGTAAAGAAGATAGGGATTTAGGTGAAGAATCTCTATATGTAGGAGGTAGAGGATTGTGCTACTTTGAGCATGAAAGCAGAGATGGTGCAAAGTTGAGATGTTTGCAAGTTGTGGCACAAGCGATTGGGCCACTTGCATCATGGGGCTTTGAAGATCATGCAACAAATATCCACCGGTTTGCCCAAAGGTATGCTAGAGCAAGTTGATACATGCAAGGGGTGTACTTTGGGTAAATACACCAAGTCTTCCTTTCACGACAGAGACAGTCGAGCAAAGGCTATTCTAGAACAAGTCCATTCAGATGTGTGTGGACCATTCTCGACAACATCCTCGGCCAAACACACGTATTATGTTATATTTGTTGATGACTTTTCTCGAAAATGCTGGATATTTTTCATGCAGAAAAACGATCAAACCTTCACAAAGTTTTGTGAGCTTAAAGCATTGGTGGAGAAAGAGTTGGGCAAGAAGGTTAAAGCTCTATGGAGTGATAATGGTGGTGAGTATGTCTCAAACGAGTTTAAGAACTTATGTTCGCGAAAGGGATTAAACAGAAGTTGACAGCACCCCATAACCCTCAGTAGAATGGGGTGGCCGAGAGGAAGAACAGAAGCATAGTAGGGGTAGCAAGGGCAATGCCGCATGATCAGAGTCTCCCACTACACTTGTGGACTGAGTCATGCAACAAAGTGGTTTATGTTCAAAACTGTAGCCTGCATCAGATACTTGGGATGAAGACACCAGAGGAGGCTTATTCCGATAAGAGGCCAGATGTTGGTCACTTCATGATTTTTGGGTCATCGGTATATTGCCATGTGACCAAAGATGCACGAAAGAAGCTTGAGTTGATAGCAGAGTTGGGGAAATTTGTGGGGTACATTGATACACCTCACAACTATCGAATGTACTTGTTGACCAGCAGGATGACAGTGGTTCGCAGGGATGTCAAATTTGATGAGAAGAAGGCCATGCGAGTTTCCCTTGAGAGGGAGCTTCAGCCACATGCAGTTGAGGAGCTTTTAGCTCCTACGGTTGAGGAGCCTTAGATTGATGTGGAGCAACCACATGCAGAGGATCCGAGAGTGGAGACATCCACTCAGGCAGAGTCTTCCAGATATGGGAGAAAGCACACCAAAGAGGTAGATAGATTGTTGTCGGATGCTAGAGAGAATGTGGGAGCAACCACATCATAGTGCAGACAGAGGAGGTCGTCTAACAAGTACATTGGATACATGGCTCTTGTGAGCAGATGTGTTGTGACAGAGCCATCTTCCTTTGAGGAAGCAGTGCAACAGCCGATTTGGGTTGATCTCATGGTGGAGGAGTATGACTCCATAGTTCATAACAGTGTTTGGGATGTGGTCTCAAGACCAGAGGATAAGTCTGTGGTGAGCTCTCGTTGGCTTTACAAGGTAAAGCAAGCTGCAGACGGTAGTGTTGAGAAGCATAAGGCTAGATTTGTGGCTCGTGGTTTTTCAAAGGTAGAGGGGATTGACTATGATGAGACCTTTGCTCTGTTGCAAGGTACTCGTCGATCAGATCTATATTGACACTATCAGCGCAGATGGGGTGGAATATACATCAGATGGATGTAAAGACAGTCTTCCTTAATGGCACGATTGAGGAAGAGTTGTACATAGAGCAGCCTAAAGGTTTTGAAACATTTGACCGTCAGTCGCATGTGTGCCGACTCAAGAGAGAAATGTATGGGCTGAAGCAAGCACCTCGTGTTTGGTACACCAAGATAGACAACTACTTCACCGGGTCGGGCTTCATGAAGAGTGAAGCGAATACGAACCGTTACCACAGTGGTGGAAGGTAAACTATTGATCATTGTACTTTGTGTTGATGATCTCATACTGATAGATGATGATCAGCTGATCAAATCTTGCAATGAGGACCTTGCAAGAGAGTTTGAGATGAAGGACTTGGGGCTCATGCATTACTTTCTAGGCATGGAAGTATCGGAGGGTGATGGGGAGTTGTTTGTGTCTCAAGGCAAGTATGCCAACGAGATACTTAGGAGGTTCCACATGGAGAGCTGCAAGCCTATGGAGACTCCTCTAACTGGTGGAGGAAGGAGGATGCTACTTCGGGAGAGGTAGTGGAAGCTATTATTTACAGGCAACTTGTGGGTTCACTCATGTACTTGGTGAACACACAGCCAGATTTATGCTATGAAGTTAATCAGCCGAGTCAAGTGATGGCTAGGCCTACCAAGCTATATTGGAAGGCAGCAAAGCATGTATTGAGATACCTCAGGGGCACTACTCAGTACGGATTATGGTACAGATGGACAGAGGAAGTGAAGCTTCAAGGCTTCACAGATGCAGATTGGGCGGGGAGTCCATCCAACCGGAAAAGCACATCAGGAGGGATTTTCATTATTGGGTCAGTAGCAATTTCCTGGTACAGCACGAAACAGAGATCGATTGCACTCAATTCGGCAGAGGCAGAGTACATGGCCGCAAATCAGGTAGCATGTGAGGCCATCTGGATGAGGAAGATCATGGTTGGTCTATTTGGTCAGCAAATGAATCCGACAATGATTTACTGTGATAATCAGAGTTGTATCAAACTCTCTGAAAATCCAGTTTTTTATGATAGGTCCAAGCACATTGATATCCGATATCATCATCTCAGAGATTGAGGCGGATCATGTTGTTAGAGTGCTTTCCCACGGAGGAGCAAGATGTTGACATTTTGACAAAGGCATTGTCAAGATGTAAATTCGAGTTTCACAAAGACAGGATCAGGGTAGTAGATAATCCCTTTCTTGTTGAAAGGGAGTGTTGAGAAATGGCAATAAGAAATTCCAACTTAATTTTTCCTTGAATTAAACTGTGAAGTAAAAACAAATTCTATTCTCATAGCAACTTGTAAATATTTAATTAAGTTTAATTAACTTAATTAGCTTAGGAATTTCAAGTTGGAAGTCATGTAAGTGTTCTCCCTAAATTTTAGGGGTCGAGTACAAGTCTAGATTGAGTTGTAATTAGATAACTTAGTTTACTGAGTTATAGTCAGTTAAACTAGTTCTAATTGTTTGTTGAACTAGTAGAAGATTAGCAATCAGTTAGTGCACTGGTGCATCCATAAATGTTACTCCAGATAACTGAAGATTCACTCATCAGAAACTCATGCATGTCAATTCTGAGAAAGACCAAGTTGAGACTAGAGTGCAGGGACAGTGTACTATCAGTTGTATGATTTACTGAGTTGTAAATATCATGCATGCAATCAGGAAGAGGACCTAATTAGGATTGCGCAGTTTTTGATGCATGAATTCCCTTTAAATACAGGCTATTCATCCTAGGAATTGCGCAAGAAAATAGGGGCTTGGCAGGCAGTAGAAATTGGCTGTGTTGGCTAAGAGCAGGCTTGTGAGGCAAAGAGTTGAGCATACTTGTGCAGAATTGTTCTTGTGAGAACAAGATTTGTATCTTCACTCATATTTCTGATTAATGCAATACAGATAGTCGAGGTTTTGAGCAACGGCTTTCCCCAGAGAAACTTATTGTGTTATGTGCCATTGATTTATCTTCATCTTGTTCATATTGTTTTCATTGATCTATTGGCTTCCGTTGGTTGAAAGTAGAAGTAGATTATATTGGCATTATGAAATAGGTGTTGTCCTTGATGGCAACTTACTAAGATAGCAAATCACAAGTTCAGGCAGGTTCCGCAGGTGCGCCGATCAAAAGGTGCGGACTTCGGCAGGTTCCGCAGGTGCACCGTTCACAAGCTGCGGGCATATTCGCAGGTGTTCCGAACAAAAGGTGCGAACCTAAAGTGCACGGACTTTCATGCAGAGAAAAACGTGCTCACGTGGGAAATCTTATGGTTGGTCCATGGTATTAGTCTGACAGTTTTTGATCCTGTGGTTTTGGTTTGTGGTTTTTGCATCTAAAGTATTGAACCCAGGTTTTGGGTCCCTAGTATTGTTTCTCAATGGTTTTGGACCATGGTTTGAGTAAGGCCTAGACTATAAAAAGGAAAGGAGATCATTTGGCTGAGTACAGATGTATTGAATATCTTAAGAGCAAGATCTGAAATACAGGTGATCGGTTGGTGAGAGATAGCTGGACCTAGGAGAAACCTGAGTATTACAAGACGGATTTACTGATGGGTCGAGATCTCTTTGGCGCGTGATCAGATCTGTAAATCTGATAGTCTGAGGTATAGTTGAAGACTGAAAATTGACTATACCCAGAGGTCCGCAGGCCCAACACGGGTGCAGGTGCGGAGGTGCGCAAGTCAGAGACGGAAGCAAGTGCGGAGGTGCGCAGGCCAGACACTGGTGTAGTTGCGGAGGTGCGCAGGCCAGAGACGGGAACAGGTGCGGAGGTGTACAGGCCCGACACAGCAGAAGTGCGAATATCCGCAGGTTTCTATTGGTAAAGTTGCGGACTTTTCTTGAAATATAGATTAGCTGCTTTTGTGTTCCGGGTTCTGAATTGGTGTCAGGTTGCTGTGTTAAGAAGTTATTGATTCAGTATTTGTACAAGGAAGTTGGTTGATTGTAGATCTATTTAATGATTGATACTCATGGATCCAGTTTGAAAATTAATGAAACGTGGTCCCTGGAAGATTGTAGAGTTCAATAGGTCGGCGCCTACGTACTAGTAAAAGGATTGGCTAGTACAAGAGCTAAGAGGGTTGTAGCTCTCTGCAGGTTGCAGCCTGCGTATTGGTAAAAGACTGCACCAGTACAAAATCATTGTAAAAAGAAGATAGAGACATATCGCAACAGGTGGTTTTCACCCACATTGGGTTTCCACCAATGTTGTTAAAAGCGGGAGCGGGATTTAATCAGCGCGGGGAAAAAAACGAAAAAATCGGAAAAATCGGGAAAAAAGCGGAAAAAAGCGGGAAAAAAACGTTTGGAACAAAAATATTCATTTTTTTTCATTTTTTTTCATTTTTTTTCAATTTTTTCAATATCTAAACCATCTAGAACATAAAATAAATACATTGACACATAAATATGATAAAAAAACTAATATATAAGATGTTTAATATCATTTCTAGCGCTAAAATCACACATAACATTGAATCATCAACTGAATAGTAAGTCCTGACTCCTGAGTCCCAACTCAGCCTCAAAATATCAACAAAAAATATGATAATGTATCAGTATCTCATCATGTCATAATGTCATATACAATAAAATGAAAGTCTAGAATCTAATCCTATTGATTTCCTCTGCCCCTCTTGCGAGAAAATGCAATAGCTTTCCCTTTCCCTCTCGATGTAGATGCTGGTGTCTGTGCTGGTGGAGAGGGCAGTGGGGTCTGATGTG
>APFE031094582.1:34511-51753 GCA_000404065.3 Pinus taeda | reverse complement strand
AAGGAGCTAACCCCTTGATGTGAGGAGCTTATCCCTTTGAAGGAGGACTCTATCCCTTCAATGGTGGACCTGTAACTTCCTTCCTTTGCACTATAAAATGAAGCATTGGGCTGGTTACTAAGGGGGTTGAAAGCTGAATATTTTTTAGGGTAAATGGTGCTGGAACTTAGTCTTCCTAATTGAGCTTTTGAGAGGAGAGATTACATACATTTTGATCTCATTTGGAAGAGAGTGAGGCTTGTCAAAGTAGAGGAGATTCCTATTTGGACCCTAGGAAGAGCTTGTACAACATCAAGGCACCAAAGGTTGTAAAGTTCTTCTATTTCAAAGTTAATACAATCAAGTTTATTTTTCTCAATACGTTGTGTTTTATGGTTTATTTCATGGATTTCTTGACCACCATGATGAACATGATTTATTATATTAGCTATGCAAGTGTTATTTGATGTGTGCTTGTTTGTGATTGCAGGTTCTTAAAAGGAAACTCTTTTGGAGCTATTGGAGCATGGCTGCCACAAACTAGTGTTGGACTTAAGGTAGGGTCTAAAACACCTCTTTAGTTTTTATTAATGAATCGCAATATGTTTAGAGAAAGGTAGATTTGCTTGACCTACTTGTTGCTAGATATCTGTTGATAGTAGGGAGATCGGTCTTGTCCGCAAGAGCGATTTATCCGGCCAACACTACGCAGATTCTTCCTACCTTTCCTTCCTACAACCCAGACTGTCCCTCTCAAAATTTGCACAAATTTTCCTTCCAGCCGAGCTGGACCTCGTAGATAGTCACTTTCGACTTGGATTAAGCATCTTCATCACTCAGTGACTCTTGCGTAGTTTTCATCAATAGTGCCCAGATCGATCATCTCGCTTCACAACCTTGCTGCCTCTCCCGGTCACCTGCATCTGAAATGATCATGTGTCATGGTAGACTAGGAGGTTTTTGGATTGTATGTCGTCTCCTCATGAGTGACTGCAGGCACAGGTACACTAACAAACATGGTGTGACAATGAAAGGGATGAACGAAAGGAGAACATGCAGAAGGACAGGTTCACCAACAGACGAATGAACGATGCATGCGAAGAGATGTGCTCGCAAATGGATAATCATGCAAAGATGTGTTCGTGGACGGATGGACGAGCAAACATGAAAGATGTGCTCACGGACAAACGAACAGACAAACATGCATCTTTCGCGAATAGATGAGCCTGTCAAGCCTTCCAACATGCAAGAAAGGAACAACGTGCCAAAGCATCATCAAGCAAGCCAAAGACCATCAAAGACTCCACACACTTTTCCATGCGGAGGTGAAGTTGTGCTACACCATAAAGACATCCATCACCTAGCAACGCTGTAGCTCAAAATGCACTCCAACAGCAACACGAATGTACCAACACTATCATGTCGAGTCATGTCATGAGTCATGTCGCCCACATCTCTACTATGGGCTATGCTGTCAATCGATCTAATGTAACATGGAAGTCCAAGAGACCCACTTGTTGTACAAAGGGTCATGTAAAGTCGAAAAGGCATGGAAGTCAAACAATCATGAAGGTAGTCAAACAACCACAAGGGCCAGTTTCACCCTTGGCTATAAATACCCCCTCATTTGTACATGGAAAGGAATTTTTCACCTCATCTCCCCCCACATATCCAAGAGAGTCTGTAATATTTTCTTTGAGGAGTAAGTAGTGGCTCCAACACCTTGATCACGAGGTTAGTGATGTATGGTGTAACGATGTGTCTTGGAACTTTCACTTAATTCAGAAGCCTGCTAACATACCAACATGTTTTCTCACATGTATTGTAACTGTTGTAAGACTAATCTTGAACACTTGTAATGCATGTTGCTTTAACTTGTGTTGAACACTTGAACTATTTCACTTGTTTTAATACATAATCTATTAATGGAAATGTATTGTATATGCTGTTAACGCTGTCTCACCCATGGTGGCTATCTCCCCGGAAATCAGACATGCCTTTCACATAAATCTTGTTGTAACAACCATTGCACTTGTTCGAACTCTTCCGTTGAGTGTTGTATATGTTATCTTACCTTGTGTGTTGTGACTGCCGCATCCGTGTGGACTGCTCCTCCGAAAGCTGTGCATGTCCTGTTGTGTTTTGTGTTCCTAGCCGAGTTGGGACTTTATCCCAACCAACTTGGGACTTACTCTCACCTTCTCCCTTTAAAGTGAAAGAACCATTGACACAAGTACACTAGCATTCACCAAGCACACGAACCTCACTTCTCGAAGGCAAAGTAGACCACTCTCTTGTGCTGACAAGCAAGAGTTGAGGCAAATATTTAAGACAATGGCAATCAGGCCATCGTACCGAATGGGAATCCCACACCAAATGGTGTGAGGTCTAGTTGGGACTTCATACCGGGGTGATCCCTTGAATGTTGGCGGGTCCAACACCATCAACATTTCTGGCGCTAGAAGGAGGGTAACCAGTTGTATATGGATGAGCATGCCCTCACACTCATTCATAAACCATCTAGTCAAGGCAGTGACTCCCACTCCCTCTCACCTACATGCGACACTGCAGTTGGTTACTCCTCACCTACCAGGATTGAACACAAGATTCTGTATCATCAACTTCACTACGTTTGTTCCATCACTCGCTAGTTCACGAAATCAGTCAGATTGATCCCAGACATACATCATCTTCCATACATGTCAAGGAAGTCAAAAGCCACTCCCATAGGATTTGTTGTATCATTGGTGGAAGAAGTAGTCCTCGCCACACTTGAAGTCTGGCAGAAGCTATTGAAGACAAAGAGTAACCTCTGGTCTTTCGACAATGCGAACAAGACACTCTTGTGATCAGACTCGGTACAGGAGGTGAGGGGTAGGCAGTAGAGGAGGCAGAGGCAGAGACGAACCCACAGACTCAGAGCCGGAACCATCAGACTCTGAAAGAGAGGAAGAGGGCGAAGAAGAAGAAGAGATGGCTGACCCAAATCTTGAATGGATGACTTAGAGACCATTGGCTCTCCCAGCTATTCTGTACAAGATGTCAAAGCGAACGGAGAGTATGAACATCAAATTCAACCCTGATAGTACGGTGAAGGTAGAAGACCACTTAGACAACTTCTACCTATAGCTACAAACCCTTGAGGTAAGTTTTGATAACGTAGCAAGTAGATTGTTCCCATGTACCTTAGATGGTTGAGCAACTGCATGGTATCACAACCTTCCACCAAACTCTATATAGAACTAGGGTATGTTCAAAAGCATGTTTCTTCAGAAGCTTGCTTATGACAAGACCCCAGCCATGCTACTCAAAGAGTTGGGAAGCCTCAAGATGGAGGGAAAAGAAAAGGTAAAGGACTTCAATCAAAGGTTTACACGTATTCTGAACAAGTTTGTAGCGGACACTAAAACTCATGACTCCATCACTGTTGATTACTATACATCCACGCTACCAATTAGCATTGCGCAGTTTGTCAAGTGAGTTGCGAAACCAACACTCTTGGAAAGTTGAGAAGAGGCTATCGCTAGAGGTTATGGAGATTGGAAAACTTATTTGCCAAAATTCAGAGATCAGAAAGGAGATGATGATGCTCTTCATTTGGTCAAATTTCATATGCATGTAAGTAGACTTAAGGTTGATTTTCATGAAGATGCTCATGGTTTCCTTGGAGGGAAATTCACTGTTGTAACTTATTTTGACACCATTAAAGGTTATATGAAAATTTTAAAATTTAACAGTTATTCATGGCCACATTATCACGCATATGCGAATTGTCATGGATAAAATGGTTTAATACTCGATGTTGGGTTATTTTGTTATAATAATAATAATTTTAATTTTATTAAAATATATCATTGAATATATTTTTATAAAATTTTAAGTTTAAGTTTAAAATTGTTGTTTTAATTCAACCATTAAATTTCTCACAGTTTTCAATGGCATATGTTGGTTCTTGGGAATCAACAGTTTATATTCCATTTCGACACCAACAAGGTCATCCGAGCTTTAACAACTGGCGGGGTCCGAAGTCTTGTTTTTACAAAACCACATTTGATCACATGGCATATTCTCGTGAATTTTGCATCCCCCTCGACTTGAAACCCTATACCACCAAGGGGTCCCCCCGAAATCCAATTTCCTGATGTCTGAGGGAGAGAGAACGGGCACAGGTGTTGGCCAAAAGGGTCACAATAAACTTTATGTTTTAAATTTTTATAAAATGTTAACAATTGCGTTGTCAACATTTAAGGTTATAATAAACAGGTTAATCCTCCTAATAGCATTTTAGGACCTGAAATAGTTGGAAAGTGAATATCGCCGACAATGAGGATAATGGTATTCTCTCATTTTTATCGACACACTAGTTGTCAACAATTAAGTCATTTTTAAATATTAAAATGTTGATTGTGCTGACCACTTCAACGTCAGTATTTTGGGCGCATGTGTCTCTGTTATGATCGAAAGGGTAAAGTACGAATTTAATCATGCTTACCAATGTAATTATTAAGAATGCCATTTAATCGATTCCTCCGTATCAAACGAACTATGATGCACACTCATGAGTAAGGGTGATGTTAGGTTTTAGCTTAACACATAATTGTGTTCAACGTATCTTACACCTCATATCATGCAAAGTAGTTATATTGGTAAATTATCTGAGTTTTCTACTTGGCAATTGAAACTATTTCCACTGTAGGGACACAACATAGAATCCTGTGGATAGTGCTAGCCAGAATGGGAAAGGGAGGCATGCTAGACCGAACTGAGCCTAAAGCGCCATACCTGTTAGATGTGTACCATGATCTCCTACATTTATTCCAGCAGGCATGGTGGTGTCAGTTCTTCTATTGGCGTTCCGATTATCACGATTTGGTAGATCAATCATTTCCAACAAGGTTCAATGGTGGGCATGTAGAGGTTGGTGGTTCAACATTTGAAGTCACAAAGCACACTATTTCCGAAGCCACAACTCTTCCCATGGATGGAGAAAGGGTCTTTCACAGTCATATCCTAACAGACATAAATGTTTCGTCTTTCTTCAAAGAGGAGCATAGAGCAAAGAATTGAAAATCCGAGGTTCAAAAGGACTGGCTACAAGACAAATGGTATGTCCCCCTGCGACTTTGTCAACTAGATTTTACATGTTAGGGTCATTATAACTGAGTCAATTTGTATCATTTCTACTTCTTGGCTCATTTAGATCGAAAGATTAGGATTAATCCTTGCTTGTACTTGATGGAAAGCCTCAAGCACATGGCTTCTAGGTACAGGGCTAGAGTTGACCCTTCATCACATTTTATTTATCGCAAGGCACTGATAAAACTTCTAATAGAAAGCCAGTTGATTAAACTAGGGAGTACCTAGAACAATTTCCTTTTCCGGGGAGGGTTCCAACCTCAACTTGGGAGGAGGAAAAGGGGCAGACCCCAAACTATCGGGAGAATGAAGAAAACTCATATTCAAGTTCCTATTCAGACTCCTATCATGTATGAAGAATAAAAAACTCCATCAACCTTAGCTGCCCCAAAAACTCGCAAGGTTTATCAAACGAGGAGTGCTCAACTTCATAAGCCAGAGCCTACATCGTTGGGAAGTCCAGGAACTTATATTGGCTCCACTGGTTTTTCACCTTTACCCTCAGAAATATCCCCTGCAGACATAGCTACTCATGGAGATTTGAAGGCAAAAAATCTAGTGACAGAAGAAAGGGAAAATGAACCAACACCTAAGATTCTCAAACAGGGTAATAGGCACAGTAGGCCAACAAACAAACTGTGGTATAAACTCAAGCTTAGAAGCAATCCAAACTTAGCTAAACAAGTCATTGATATAGATGATGTGCCTCTGAAAGACTTAGTTATCAAAAAGGAACCTACAAAGTCTAAGAAAAATCCTATAGAGTTTGAGAAGAAGCCGCAACCCCCAATAAGAAAAGAAATAAACAGGCTGCCAAAACAAATCCCATGGAGACTAAACAGAACAAGAAACATAGATTAGATAAGTTGAATGTGTTACTTGAGGCTACATGTACCCTCAGCTAATGTGCTAGGGTTCCATAACCATTTTTGTCCACTTGTTTGATCCAAAACTCAGTTTTTTCGACACTCGGCCTGCCAATTTTGTATGCAAATTGGGAGAACTGACAATGCCTTTGGCAAAATTTTTTTTTATAGGCCTGACAGTGTGTCTATCAACTATTTTGAACAAAGTTATGCATACTGGTCAATAAATGAAACCTATAGGAAAATGTCGGCAACATGTCTGTCAACGATTTTGGAACGAAATAGAGACGTTGACATCTCTGTTGTGAGCGATACTCGAAAGGACTGATCTCCTGATTGTCAACAATATCTCATATTAGAAAATCAATAATGTCGACGGCCTACCTATCAACAAATTTTCCAGAAAAACTCAGACGACAAAAGACATCCAGGAACAATGTTGATGAAGTATACATAGGGACCTATTTTATTGAAACAACGATGATAATCTATAGAGAGACCTGTTCTATTTTCCAACTAGATAGTTGACCAAATCACTCTAGTTTTGCCTAGATTTCAACAGAATTGCCTACAATTTTTCTAGGGTTCATTAGATATTTTCTAAATTTTATATTTTTCATGCATGAACTTAAAAAAATATTCTAATAATATTTCATATTAAATTATGAGGATTCTATTATTTTGAAAACTATTATGTAAGTTATTTATTTATTTATTTTATTTTTATTTTTATGTAAAGATGTAATAGCGTTGGATTTTGATGCCAAGACCTTGTCGCTTTGAAAAGATTTTACTACATAAATCCTAAATGAAGTATTCAAGCTCCATTTCTTGACAAAAATTGTGTTTATTGTATGTTTTTTTAGTGCTTTCATACCTTATTTTATGCACATGTTCAAAGTAACATAGGAGATCTGGGTAAGAATAGATTGAGTGTCAATATGTCTAAAATCCCCTACAAAGTTATAATCATTTAAAGAGATTAATTAGCTGAACTATCTGTCTTGGTTAATTCTTCTACATCTTTTAATTATTGCCTTCTATCAGCTCTTGAATGTGTTTTTTGTTTCTATAAAAATATTCTATACGCATCCACTATGTCTGGTTGAGTAAGTATTCAATATGACTACTTAATTATCATGAATTCTCTTTTATTCTTCTATCAAATTCTTTAAAATTCATGTTATTATATCAAATTGGATGCTGGCACTTTGACCAAGGACTATGCAAGAGAGGGATTTATTCATAAACACAGATTGGACAATCATTAGCAACCACCCAAAATAAATCATAAATTTGGTCATTATGTTTCATAGGTTGTTGTCTAGTGACAGTAAGCATCGTTAAATAAAGTCTTGTAACAATTGAGGGACCCCCCTCTGGCTCAAGGGCCAACTTGAACCTAAATATTGGTCGAGTTGATTTCTCAACATAGTTTTTGCAGCCAAGAACTGCCTATGAGAAACAAGTACAACATGCACAATCATGGTATGTAAGCTTGCCAAATTCTTGTTTATATTCCCTTAGAGGTTTTCATAAAATATTTTATGAGAGATATAAATAATGTCATCCTTCCTTGTTTCTGGTCAAAGAATGTTGCACTCATTTTAAATTTTTTATTGAGCATTCAGAGAGTTTTTATGAAGATGATAAGATTATGGACGATGAGATTGTGGAGACTATTCATGAGAACCCTTTTAACAATGAAGAAGATGTATGAGCTAGCTGCCATGACACTCAAGAAGTAGTTATTTCTCCCATGGCTGAAAAATAAACAAATCTGCATCTCAATGACGTGCTTTCTCTTGAACTTGCTGATCAAATTCAGTAACCTTCAAACATTTACGGAGAACTAGAAAACAATCAACTAAGTTATAATGAAGAATCAATGCTTACATATGACAGTCATGATTCATCCACTAAGTTCAATAATAATGTACAACATGTTTGTTTTCTTGAGTTTGTTGAACATATTCAACAATTTTCAAATGACCAAGAAAGGGATAAGGATAGTAGATCGATTTGTTCTTCATGTCATTCATTTTCTTAGTTTTCATCTCATGGAAAAACTTATGAAAATAATTACCCAGAGTTTCGAGGAAATAATGAAGAAGAGAAGGATGTTCTAGACCCCTTGGATGTAGCCATTTTTGTTATTCAAAATATGGTTGCCTCAATTGAATATCTGCAAGAACACACAAACATTGTCTCTAATTTGTATGATAGGAAAGAACACATTGTTGCATTGCAATTTGAGAAGGATCTACCGAATGAAGGACTTCATGATCTCAAGACCCTTTTTCCAATTTGTTGCATTCATCAAGGAAGATATATTTTCTTGCATTTATGTATTATGGTTATCAGTCTCAGTTACAGTTTGAGTTTCCATTCTCTTATTTTCTCTGCCTACTTAAGGAAAGTGTGAGCAAGATTCAAGTAAGTGGTCATCTGCATTCATGGTTACACTAGCATTTTTCTATTGCGTGATCTAGTAAATGTTTCTAGTAAATTTGAGTAGGTAGGTGTGAGGAACAATCTCAACACCCTGAGCATTATTTTCAGTTTCAGTTTGCAGCAGAGTTTTCAGCTCTCAGTGTACAACTTAGCTTTCAGTTTGAAGAATGGATTTGGATCAGTTTGAGGATTAGAATAGGTTGTCAGTTTGGTTACAATTTGGTTTTCACTCCCAGCTTCAGCTGAGGGAAGTAATTTTAGTTTCAATTTCAATTTTTATTTGGCTTCAGTTGGAGAAGTTTGCAGGTCAGAGAAAATTGCAGTTCGACTTCATTTCCCAATGGTTCAAACTACTAGTCTACAATGTTCTTGGCACCTCACAGGGAGGATGTCATCCCCATTGGAGCCAACGTTAGGGTCCTATAATATAGGGATCATAGTGTTCCTATCTTACTATTCATTTGGGGGTCTTTTGTAAAATTTAACTTATGGTTTCATGAGTCTCATAGTCTAAGGGGTATTTGTACAAAAGGGTCAAATTTAGTCAAAGGGTCATTGTAAATATTTGTGTCAAAAAGGGTCATGTCATGGGGAAATTGGTTATCATGTATTGGTTTTTGGTGTCAGATCATTCATGTCAGTGGGTTGGAGAGTCAGTTAGTGTCATATCAAGTTCATGATTACAAAAGTACCCTCTCATTTCATCTCACTTACATCATTCAATATCCACCATCATAACAAGAAGCATGCTTTGGGTGGCATAAAAAAATAAAAATTGTTTGAAACTTCTCTCATCCGAAGTATGGTTTGAGCTCTGGAGCAAGTTGAAGGTGAAATACAACATTGAGAAGGACGAAGGAGATGTTACAGGTCGATTTCAAGTACTCATTGCGAATTTGCTGCGCGAGTGACCTGCTACTACGTAACAGCTGCATAAGTGGTGAAAAGACCTCGGGCTTTTGAGTAAGAGTTTTTCTCTCTTCTGTTCAATTTTAAATTTTTTGAACACCCTCCAACCAGTCTCAAAGTTTGTAGAAGACCTGAAGTATACAAACCTTAGATGTGCATTCACATTTGCTACCCATTTATTGCACAAGTTACATAGTCCCTCATTTTGGTGAAGTGTGGGAGTTTTTTATTTTTGAAATATTGATAAGGTGTTATAAAGATTTTTTATGTGGTAAGAGTGTTCATCATAAATTTTGAAGCAGAAAGGCCATCATAAGGTCAAAATGTTGGACTTGCTACGAATTTGCTGTGAAGCTGACCTTTTTTGTCATGATTTACTAAAGATTTTTCTGACCAAATGGAGCTAAATTTTAGAAAACCAAAAGATGTTTTGTCAAGCACGGCCCAAAGAACACAAATCTCATTCATTTCCTATACATGTGTCATATATTGGAAGATTCAAATGCATCGTTACAACCTAATTTTCAGGGTTTGTAATTTCCTATTTTAGTTATGATGTTTAGGTGCAGATTGTGAGGATATGGAGAAGAATTTTTGGAAAATGGGAGAATTTTATCTCAAGGACACTCTAATCTAAAAAAACCTCCTTTTGTTTTGTAACAACTATTAAGATTTAGGAGATATGAGCTAGTCTTTGACCCCCATAGTTCTAGAAATTCAATCCCTGTTTTGTTGCAGACTTGCTGCAGTTTTTATGTAATGCTGACGAGATAGTGGAATTTTGAAGTTTTGATTGTCATGAGAGGAGTTATGTGAATTTCACAACACTTATATTGATGCATCCAAGATTTATACCACAATAAAGTCATCACATGTTCAGAATTTTGAAGGCGCGAAAGGTGACAGTTTTGCTGCAAAAGTGGGGGTTAGTTCAATAAGGAATTTTGCAAGCACTATGAAGCCTATATTAGAGATTCAATACTGCCATAGAGAAATTTTAAAGACACCAATTTGCTCCATTTTTTCAAAGTATGGTTCCAACCATACAAAACATGGAGGGCTACTTCAACTTGCTGCGAAACTGGCTGATGCGCTACGAAACTAGACAATCAATACCATTTCACTTGATATTTTGATTTTTTGGTTCCTAGAAGTAGTTTGGATCATGTGGATAGGTGTAATATTGCCTTAGGAGGTGTATTTATTTTTTATTTGAAAATATTCCAAGTTGGTGATGTTTTAGGCATAATAGGTTGTAAGTACAATCACTCCTATTTTTAAGTATATGCACCAAAATTTCAATATATCTTGTTAGAAGTTTGTTTTATTCAATCATTTTGACCACTTAGAGTGGGGGATCGAACCTCATGATGTATATAAATATGAAAACATAGTAAAGGGTTCTATTGGTAAGATTAGAGAGAAACAAACTTTTGTGCACTATATTTTCTAAAAAGTTTGCTAGTGAATGAATGAAAGACATAAGGCGATTTGCAGGGATTACCATGTCAAATCTTGATGATGTGTGCTTATTTATTCTTTTAATTTTTTCTTATGTGTTTACATCTCTTGAATGTATGCCTTCTTGCTTGGAGAAACCATATGTTTAACTCAAAATTCATCTTAATGGTGCTCTGATTTAGTTTTTCCAAGTGATATATGTTTTCCTTGTAAATCAACATTTAGAATTCATCTGTAGTTTTGATGCTCTATGTGTTGTCTTCCACCATTCTTACACTCAACCTCCTACAATGATTTAACTTGATTTCATCATAAAGACTTCCTACCTTGCCCTTGTGGAAAAACCATTTCTCTTTTCATCTTGTCACTGGACAAAAAAATCATTTAGACATGACTCCATGCCCAATGGATCTTTCTCTTCTCTTTCCAACAATTTTTTGAAACCAAACCTCATTGAACAATATACCTAGCCTAATATCATATTAGTTTGAGCAATCTAAGCTAGAGAGCCCTCTCCAAGGCTAGAAGGGATAGATTCTAGCCTAAAAGTGTTTTGTGGTTACCTCTGGAATTTCTCCACTCAGCCTAGGGAAATTTACGAAGTGCTAACAAGTTGGAGCTAAAGGATGTACTCATAAAATTATAGAGAAAAATTTAGTGATTTTTCTCTCGGAAGGGTTTCCACCTAAAAATTTGTGTCTATTGCCTTGATTTTGTGCACTATTGTTTTATATTTATTGTTGAATATAATTAATGCCCTTAAAAAATAAATTAACTAATTGTAAGTGAAATATTGATTCACTCCCCTCTTAGTATTTCCAAAAGTTCTATTTTCTTCAACTTGAATTTTCACATATGAAGATTTTAATGCTTCCCTTTTGACTAGTTATTGTACTTTGTTTTCCAACAATTTCTTATCACTCTTACGTTCTTAATTTTATCAAGTGGATTTTGTTGAAATATGGCAACAAAAATATTACAATTTAATTTGTCCTTGAATTAAATTGTGAATTAAAATCAAATTTAGTCTTAACAACTACTTGGAAATAAATAAATAATCTATTTTAAATTAATTAGTTGGAGAAATTCAAGTTAGAAGTCTTTCTGAAGTCATGCAAAAGTTATCCCTTAAATTAAGGAGATAAGATTGAGTTATATTTGAGTTGTAATTAGTTAACTCAGTTTATTGAGTTAAGTCCAATTGAATTAGTTCCAAATTGTTTGAGGAACTAATAGTGAGTTAACAGTCAGTTGATGCATTAATGCACTCAACTAGTGCTACTCCAGTTAATTGAAGATTCCCTCACCAGAAATTCATGCATGTCTATTCTGAGAAAGACCTAGTTGAGATTAATGTTCAAGGACAATGTACTATCAGTTGCATGTGTTTTCTCATGGATAAAACTCATGCATGCAGTCAAGGATTCATCCTTGAGGATTGCGTGGTTTGGAAGGCTTGTTTTTCCACTTGGTAATAAAAAAATCATCCACAAGGAACAACACAAGGAAATAGGAGGTTGGAGGGCAGAGATGAAGGCTGGAGAGAAGCCAAGATTGCATGTGAGCATCTGTGAGGATTGTACTGAGAGCTAGCTAGCTGTGAAAGCTAAGGATTTGTATAATTCCTATGTATTTCCACCATGTATGATAATACAATAGTATGGAGTTTTTATCTGAGACTTTCCCCAAAGTATTTTCATGTGTATTGTGCCACTGATTCTTCTTCTTCTGGTTATATTGTTCAGCTCGATCTTTAAGCTTCCACAAATTGATAGTAGAAGTAGGTTATAGTATTCTCCTTTGATTTGTCTTGAATTATTGGGTTAACTTATCACAGATTTTCTACATGGTATCAAAGCTGTGAACAATATATTGAGAAGAGAATTCGAAGTTTGAAGTTTGGGGTTACAGGTACAAATCGAATTCATATCATACTTCAAGGTTGGCAAATGGCGTTCTATGGCTTGAGACTCGAGTATGCCTTGGAAGGTAGCTCGAATTACATAGCATGGAAAGATAGAATGGAGGCTGTATTAGAAGACAATGGCTTGAAGGAATTCATTGATCAAGAAATCCCAAAGCCAGCTTCAACTAATGCACAAGAGTTGGCTGAGTGGAAGAAGTGTGTGGCGAAGGTGAGACAAATCATCCTTGAGGGAGTTCAAGAGAATATTGTCTCGAGTCTTCATTGGAAGGATACTCTATTTCCAATGTGGAAGACATTGATGGACCTATACTAGAACAACAATGACCAGAGGAAATTGGAGCTTAAGGATAAGCTTCAAATAATCAAAATGGAGAAGGGTGATACTATTTCCACATATCTGAACAAGCTCACCACCTGTATAGATGATCTTGACAATGTGGGAATAACTACTACTGATGATGATATGGTGAGCCTCACTCTCCTTAGCCTTCTAAAGAGTTGGAATAGCTACCAGGGCTCTATGAATGGAGGGGAGAAACTTCCAGATTGGGAACGAATGTGGTCAGATCTTATGCAGCAGGAGATCAGGAGGACCACACAAGATGGTTCTTCATCCAAGAATGATGATGAAGAGAATCTGGCCTTAGCAAGTAAGGAAAGGAAAGGGAAGGGGAAGGCTCCCCATTTCAAATTGAATTCTTCTCATGGAGGGAAGAAGGGTGACATGTCTAAAGTAAGATGCTTTAATTGTCATAAGACATGACATTATGCGACTAATTTCCCATCAAAGAAGTCTAAGAAGGGATCCTCGGAAGGATTGGAAGGTGAGGCATTAGCCTCTCAATTCGAAATGGACTTTACCCTCATTGCATGCATGATATCATCGATGATGGGTTGTGTCTAGTATCTTGACAGTGGAGCCTAATTCCACATGACCGGTCATAGAAATTTATTTAGTGCCTTCGAGGAGAAAGACCTCAATATGCACATAGAGATGGGTGACAATGGAAGGTATAGTGTTGCAAGAGTGGGCACGATTATTTTTCAGAGGGAGCATGGAGCTTCTCTCACCTTGATAGATGTGATGCATGTGCCTGGAGTAAAGAAGAACTTAGAATCGGTCGTGATGTTGGAGGAAAAAAGCTACGATGTTGTATTTAGTAAAGGAAAGGTGTTCCTAAGACACATAGCCACAAGTCAGACGAAGAGGATAGGGATTCGAGTGAAGGATATCTATAAACTAGAGGTAGATGATTGTGGCACATTGAGTATGAAATCAGAATTGGTGCAAATCCAAGACATTAATGAGATGTGGCATAGGCAATTGGGCCATTTGCATCATGGGGCTTTGAAGATAATGCAACAGATACCTACAGGAATTCCCAAAGGAAAACTTGAGCTTGGGAAAGTACACCAAGTCTTTCTTTCATGATCAAGACAGTCAAGCAAAGGCTATATTAGAGAGAGTTCATACTGATTTGTGTCGACCATTCTCGATGGCATCCACAACAAAGCAAAGGTATAATGTGATTTTCATTGATGACTATTCTCATAAATGCTTGATTTATTTCATGTAGAACAAGTACCAAACTTTCACAAAGTTTTGTGAGTTCAAAGCTTTGGTCGAGAAAGAGTCAGGGAAGAAGATCAAGGCCTTGAGAGGCGACAATGGTGGAGAATATGTCTCTCAATATTTTAAGTAATTCTATGCAGTAGAAGGAATTAAATGAGAGTTGACTGCATCTCATAATCCACAGTAGAATGGGGTGGCCAAGAGGAAGAATAGAACTATTGTAGGGGTAGCACGGGCAATGTTGTATGACCAAAGCCTGCCACTTCACTTGTGGGCTAAGGCATGTAATACAATGGTCTATTTGTAGAATAGAAGCCTACATCACATACTTGGGATGAAGACACCAGAGGAAGCTTTGTCTGGTAAGAGACCAAATGTGGGTCACTTCAAGATCTTTGGCTCATTGGTATATTTCCATGTGACAAAGGATGCACAAAAGAAGCTTGAGCTGACAACAGAGTTGGGGATATTTGTAGGGTACACTAATACACCTTACAACTATCAGGCGTACTTGCCTACTAGTTAGAGGACAATGGTTCATAGAGATCTCAAGTTTGATGAGTAGAAGGCCATGCAAGTTTCCCTTGAAATGGAACTCCAACTATAGGTTGTGGAGGAACTATTGGTTCCTAAGGAGGAGGAGCCTCAGATCGATGCAGAGCAGCCACATGTAGAGGTTCTAGGAGTGGAGACATCCACTCATGTAGAGTCTTCCAGAGATGGACCAAAGCACAGAAGAGAAGTTGACAGATTGTTGCAGGATGCAAGAGAGAATGTGGGAGAACCATATTCTCAGCGCAGACAGAGGAGGTCACCTAAGAGGTACACTGGATACATAGCCCTTGTTAGGGAATTTGTTGATACCAAGATATCTTCCTTTGAGGAAGTAGTCCAACAACCAATTTGGGTTGATGATATGGTGGAGGAGTATGACTCCATAGTTTGTAACAGTTGTTTGGGACATGGTTCTAAAATCGGAGAACAAGTCAGTTATGAGTTCCCGTTGGCTTTACAAGGCAAAGCAAGATGTTGATGGTAGTGTGGAGAAGCATAAGGAAATATTTGTTTCTTGTGGCTTTTCACAAGTCAAGAGGACCATGTTGCTGTAGTATATTTCGATAGAGGAGAAAGATGCTGACATTTTGACAAAGGCATTTTCAAAGTGTAAATTTGAGTTCCATAGAGATAGGATCGAGGTGGAAGATAATACCTTTCTTGTTGAGAGGGAGTGTTGAAATATGGCAACAAGAATATTCCAATTTAATTTGTCCTTGAATTAAATTGTGAACTAAAATCGAATTTAGTCTTAATAGCTACTTGGAAATAATTAATTAATTTTTTTTAAATTAATTATTTGGAGAAATTCAAGTTAGAAGTCTTTCTGAAGTCATGCAAGAGTTATCCCTTAAATTAAGGAGATAAGATTGAGTTATATTTGAGTTGTAATTAGTTAACTTAGTTTACTAAGTTAAGTCTAGTTAAATTAGTTCCAAACTATTTGAGGAACTAATAGTGAGTTAATAGTCAGTTGATGCATAAATGCACTCAACTAGTGCTACTCCTGTTAACTGGAGATTCCCTCATCAGAAACTCATGCATGTCTATTCTAAGAAAGAACCAATTGAGATTAATGTTCAAGGATAGTGTAGTATCAGTTGCATGAGTTTTCTCATGGAGAAAACTCATGCATGTAGTCAAGGATTCATCCTTCAGGATTGCAAATTTTTGAAGGTTGGTTTTCCATTTGGTAATAGGCTAATCATCGACAATGAATAGGGCGAGTGCTAAGTGAATAAATTGTTCTTGTGGACAAGACCGATCTCCCTAGTATCAATTGATATCTAGCAACAAGCAGGACAAGAAAATCTACTTTTCTCTAAACATATTTTGATTCATTAATAAAAACTAAGAGGTGTTTTAGACCCTACCTTAAATCCAATGCTAGTTTGTGGCAGCCTTGCTCCAACAGCTTCAAAGAGTTTCCTTTTAATAACCTACAAACACAAACAAGCACACATAAAAGAACACCTACATAGCTAATATAATAAATCATGTTCATCATAGTGATCAAGGAATCTATGAAATAAACTATTAAACACATCTCATTCAGAAAAATAAACTTGATTGTATTAACTTTAACAAAGAATAACTTTACAACCTTGGTGCCTTGATGATATACAAGCTCTTCCCAGGGTCCAGGCAGGAATCTCCTCTACTTTGACAAGCCTCACTCTCTCCCAAATGAGATTAAAAGGTATTTGATCATTCCTCTCAAAAGCTCAATTAGGGAGACTAAGTTCCAGACCCTCAAAAATATTCAGCTTTCAACCTCCCCAGTAACCAGCCCAAAGCTTCATTTCATAATGCAAAGGAACGAGGTTATAGGTCCACCATTGAAGGGATAGAGTCCTTCTTCAAGGGGATAAGCTCCTCACATCAAGGGGTTAGCTCCTTAAGGATTGGGATGCATGCACCCTCAAGGAGCGAACTTTCCAGCACAAGATTCCCTCTAGAAGCTTCCAGAATTGACTCAAAGGGAGTTTTTAAGAATAAAATTGCGCCTTTTTAAGTTTTACAGGGGTTCGTACCCATAAACGCAGATACAGAGCAGTCAGGTGCGGAGGGAACATGACCATTGGGTGCAGTACCGCAGGTAATGCTAAGAGAAAGTGTGAAACCAGGGTTTTATAGATTTTTAAGGACTTTCTCTCATTTTCAAAACTCGATATGCAGAGCTGAGGTTTAAGATTTGCAAAGGAGGTATGTATGAGTGGTGATAGACTCATATTGATTACAAAATGTCATGGTAAAAAAATTTTGTGTAACAGATTGCCCCCTAAAGTGCCAAGTCTATAATAGATGAGGATGGTTTTTGTCATCTAAGAAGAGTGAAGTACTTTATCATTTCAAGGATCCTCCCGTGGATACCTCGGTAAA
>APFE031094582.1:10256-33880 GCA_000404065.3 Pinus taeda | reverse complement strand
TATATATATGATTATATCATCACTGAGGTAGGCATTCCCATACTCAGATCAAAACTGACTAGAAACTATCTAAACTGCTCTGAGACAGGAATGATTTTGTAATACATCACAAGTATAGACATATTTTGACACAGTATGGGTGCAGCCATCTGTTTATAAATTGTACATTGTATAATGAATAACAAAGTTCCTCACAACCTGGATGGTGGAAACTAGATCCAGGGTCTTCATTTCTGCTTCTCGAACTAGTACGTTCTATCCATGTGAATGAATGTGTCAAAGTCGAACATGATAGAAACCACTTGATTATCGGTCGATGATGTAAACCATTAACAAGTAATGTCATTGGCCCTCAAAGTACTTAGTACAATCCATGAAATGTGAATGAATGAGTCGATATCGAACACATCACATAATCCTTTGATTGAAGGTCAATGATGCAACCTGTCATCAAAGGCAAGAAACCTACCATTGAGGCATGCAGATTCCAAGGTACTGATGATTTCTAGATCATCTTTCTAGATAATGAGTTGGAGTCGATAGAAAGAAATCCGTCGCAGGTAAGCCCACAACACGAAATCATAGATCAAGTTTGAAGAAATATATTTCGTAAGGACTAACTCAGGGATGGTCAAGATGGATGACAGATATTTAGAAAATGAATGGTTTATTTGAACTGACCTCTTGAACACATAAGAACACTGCAGATGGTTTGGTTACAATTGAACCAAAGCTAATACCCGGAAACTGGCTGAAGACTTTCAATATGGTTTGATTAACAGTTAGGCAAAAGATTTCCCAACCGAAGTGAATGAAAAGTGTCATCTTCAAGAGTGGTTGAATGCTTTTCAAAAGATAAAGTATAACAATCAGGTTCATTTTTCTCTCTTTTCCCCCACCATTTCTGGAAAGTACCTCTTTATTTTTGACAAGCTTGAGGAGGATAACATTTGCTTGGCTATAAACTCATCCTTTGGATGAGTCCAACTTAGTTTAAGATTCAAACTCTAAGAAGGAGTGATCTGTTCCTGTTTGTAATTGAACAGGTCCTTTACTGTTAAATTTTAACGAGTCCACTATAGGAGAAACTCGGTGTTTTTCCTTTTTCCTTCATTGATTCTGCGAGATCCTTCTTACCACCCTTTCTGCCAAAGATCATGGCTGGATTCTCACCTATATACAACAAGCATGTTATTCGGTGAATCAACCTATCTGTGATGGGTATTGGCTTCTCCACCCATAGACAACCATCATGTACCAAGTACAACAGCTGCTTGATGACCAAAATAATCACCAGGGTGCAGTTATAGTGCGACACCTAGAGCAGGTTGAGAAACCCTGCCTTTTTCTACCCCCTTGAGTCACCTCCATGGCTCCAATGTGGTCATTCCCATATTCATGCCAACTCCTCTACTACTTGTTTGGTATTTATAATTTCTATGGCCTCTTACATAGGACTTTCTAACAGTGCTCATGATGTCTTCGACATGTTTGTAAATGTGAGAGTCTCTTTGAAATCCTCGAAGAACTCTCAGTCCATAAGTGTCTGAGAGCTTAACAACTCAATTCTCAAAATGCCTAGAGTTTCTTGTTGGACAACCACTTGTAATTTATAGGGCATTTTGAATTCAAATCCGACTGTTCCCCCAAAATTAGGTTCATTAATGTTGGATTGGCAGTGCATTTTCAAGGATATGAGCCATAAATTTCATCTTAAATGGTGGCCGCCCACTCCATTTGGCCTCATTTTGTCATCAAATCATGAACAGTGACTTTAACAGTCACTTTCTAGCTAACTTATGTGATTTCTCCCTAGGTAACGTAGCTCCCTTTGCACTGTTGTGGGCCCTATGAAAATTCCTTTCTTTACACCATCCTCAAGTGGCGCAACTCCCCAACCCAAGTTGTGTAGTTTATTATCTTGCACCTCCTTTTAGCTTCTTGGAGTGCTAAGACTGTGCTACCCCGATTTAGTCACATGGCTAGACCGTTGGTGTATGGATTCAAGCAACTACCATTCACCTTTAATGGGGAGGGTTCTCCATTCAATTTGACCAGATGTACCGCTCCTCCATCGGTAATTTACTTAATGACATAGGGCCCTAACCAATGCATTTTGAATTTCCCTGGAAATTTATCAAACTTACTATCATGTTGCAAAACCAAGTCATTTACCTTAAATGTGCACAGCTTATTGTGTCGATAATTCCATACATTTTCACACTGCTTTTGGACCTATTGGTGAAATCCAGCTAAAAATCTCTCTTCCTCAAGTTCATCCAGTTATGCAAGCCTTTCCACTAGGTCTACGCAATTTTCCATAGGTGTGAGTGTTGCTATGCACGAACTAGGCACAATATATTCCACAGGAATTATTTCTTCATGATGCAGGAGCATCAAGGCCAATTTTCATTTTAATGATGTAAATAAAGAGGGTGTGACATTTTTATTATTTTATTGTTAGATAAATTATATAAGTGAGAATTTTGTAAATATTCTTGCATTAATTAAAAGGATATGAGAGAAATAGATTAGGAGCCAAATTTGGGATTAGGAATACTATGTATGTGACTTTGTTGAGTCCACACCTAAAATATAGATGTATTTGATGATTGGGTGGAGAGACTTTTGGAGTGAATTAAATGCATTATTTGTGTATAAATATGAGTGGTTTTTGTGACGAAAAGAGACTTGAAGAGTGCAGAGAGAGTGTGAGTAGTGAGAGGGTTTCCTCGTGGGAGCCTTCGGCAATTGTAAAGGCCCACAGATCTTGAAAATCTGGCCATGAGCTAAGAGGTTTTGAAATTGTTTGCATTTGGCTTTATTAATGAAGAATTTTGGTTTTAAAATTCCTAGGTGAATTATATATTGTATGATGGATAAATTAGTCTTGTTCTTGATTGGATCGATACCATTGAAGTTGTTGAGATTGTGCGCATAGTTGAAAGGCATGTTATTTACTCTATTGATCCTTGGAATGATCGATTGTAATTTATGTTATGAATTATGTTGGGCGCTAATAGAAAATGAATGTGTTGTGATTTTGCTACATGTATGAGTCACGCTGGTATGGACAACATTGAATTGAATTGCTAGTACGGTAGAAAAGTAGTGCAAGGTTTTTTTGTATCGATTTGATTGCATTAGTTCACAGTTATTGAGTGACAGGTTCTATGTGCAAGAGTTTGAAAGGACGTAGAATCAAATGTGTGAAAACGGAGTACAACGAGACGTGGAGAGAGCGACTGGCAGTGATTAAGTTTTGCGCCTTTTCCAAAAGCCCGGAACTTCTGTTTGTTTTTTTAAAAGGTTCAATTACCTATAGATTGTATTAAATTAAGTGGCAGCATTGAAATAATGTGATTATAAGGGGGATATCGAAACTGTAGAGCATTGGAGGCAGTAATTGTCTATAGAACGCATCTGATCTGACATGCTATGTGGGTTTGTATATTGGAAAGGCGCCCTGTAGCAATCAATTGAAGGTTTTTCTGTGTAATTGTTCTGTGTGAAGAATATTGGAACATAATGGTGTTAATTTGCAGGTCTATGTGTAGTGTAAAGGCAGAACGATGATAGATTGTATAAGTCAGGAGCGCTGGCACTAAAACCAACATGTACGAGTCTGTGCATGAATCAAATTGTGAATGGAATATTATATGCGGTAATTCTGCATTTGTCAGAGTCTAAATGAATATTGAATCTGGTTGACTAAAAACAGTTTAGCTCCAGGAAAATGTGTGTCTAATTGTTTAATTGCAAAGGTTTCGAAGCAAAGGATCATATGAACTTCGACTTGAGTGCAGGTGGAGTCGATGAGAAATGGCTTTGTAACTGGCCAACGTATATAAAAACTGGCAGAGCACAGATGGTGCAGCACTGGAATGAATGCACGGAGAATGGTAAGTGTGGTACATTGTTTTGATCTTAAAATACCATATTAAGAGCAGATCAAATATGGAAAATGGGATTTAATGAAAGTCTGTTATTAAGGCTTGGGAAAGGGTCTTTATGAGAGCATGATTGGGTGTTATATGAACTATGTGCTAACTTCATGGAATTGGGCTATTGGTTTTCTCAAAGTTGAGATTTATGTAGTGTGACATTTCAAATTAACGCCTTGAAGGTGAGTGGATTGGGATTGAGATAATTCCATATATGAATGACATTTAATTAAAATGTGGAATAAATGGTGAATGATTCGAACCATATGTTGAAAGGCTTCCACATGTAAACGGTAGTGTGTGGAATTCGCTAGACATTGAGATTATGATTTGCGCAAATGCTGAGATTGCATTTTTATATGCATGGTAGACTGAGATTCTGGGTTGGCAGGGTTACCTGCTATCATTTTGGTATCAGAGTTGGAATGCTCTGTTGAAGATGTTTGTTTTCTGAATGAGGACAGGAATTTTCTGTTAAGAACTGAAGTGCTTTATTTGAATGTGTTTTAATCTGAGGTGCAAGCTACATAATTGCAGTGAATAGGATGGAAGAAGTGAATGGAGGACAAGATCATGTAGGATCTTAAAGGTGAGATGATTTTCTGATTTGAAATTTATGATTGAAGTTTATGGTTGCAAACAAGATGATGGCAGTGAACCTGACATTCAACTAAAGGATGGATAGGGAGGACAGTTGCAGTGTCCTGAAGAAGAAGGTGAGTTAAAGAGATAGCCTAGAGAGAGAGCAGAGGAGACTGATCAAGAGGTTCCAAAGGCAGTGAACCAGTACTTACCAAAAGACTGAGTGAGGAGAGCTTGGTGAGGTAAGTGGCGGAAGGATAGGAGAGCTTGTTGTTGCTGAGGCTAGTGCAACTCATGGTGAGTGAGAAACTCAAGGAGAAGATGATCATGAAGGATCAGAAAAGAGGTTCAAAAGAATACCACAGAGGTGAGATGACTGATGAAGTCTGAGAAAGAGAGATTGCAGTAATGAAGGTACAATTGCAGGTACTAGAAGAATGGCTACAAGAGCAGGAAAATCGTAAAGGAGGATGGATCTTTCCACTAAAGGGAAAGAGAGTGATTTGGCAACCATTGCAAGTGAAGTTGAGGCAAAGTGTGATTGCCTTATTGAAGAAAGGACTTAGAGTTCTTGAGCCAGAGATGGAATTTGAAGATTCCACATGCAGATTTGTTCAAAGGGAAGTGCTGGAGGGATCAGTCAAGACTGAAAATTCTTGTAGTTTTAAAACTAATGAGATGTGTATGTTTGCAGGTACAGTACAAGGAGATGAGCAAGCTTTAGAGTTTGTTCAAGAATATTTGAATCTGTAGACTGTTCAGATTGAAGCTGAGATAGCAAGATCTCAGGAGGAAATGAAGACAAAGGAGTCTAATAGAAATATTGGTGCAAAAAGAGAAGCACCAGTTGATGATTGGTCAAGAGCTGGTGAAGGTATGGAAAATTGTGTGAAGTATTGCCAGAGGAAGCTCGAGCAGATGATGGATGTACAATTGAGATGTATGCAACTTAGAGCAGCTGAGTTGGAAGAGGAGGTTTCCACTGATGAAACAGAGGAGGAGATCATTGATGATTTCTTGAGTTATTGGGTAGATCCATATCAGCTCGATAATATGCTCTTGTGTTTTTATAGCTGACAATTGTGATGTGATTACAGGTGTTGAGGAGGATGCACAATCTTGTGAAGTTGTCACAAGCATGGAAAAGAATCTTTCAGGAGATAAGTACTTTGAAGAAGAAAGCAATGATACTTTTGTTGTTACAGCACAGGAAGTTCTTGTGAATGAAGAAAAGGATCAGCTTGAGGAGCTGGTATATGAACCAACAGTTGAAACTTGTAGTTTCCAAACTGACAAGTTGTGTATGAATGTAGGGATGATACATGATGATGATCAATTTGTTATAAACGTTGATAATGAAAAATTGTTTTTATTAGGTGATGGACAGATAACTGAGTTTATTGCAGGAGGTGAGAATCAGAATTATGTTCTGATAATAGATGATGAGATGGTGACAACAGAAAGCTTGGCTTGTGAAAGTATTGAAGATTGCACAGAAAGTTTCTCAAAGGAGATGACAGGTTTATGGCATGAGTTAAGTGTTCTAGAGCAGAGACTAGAAGTACAGAAGATAAGTGTTCAGAATATAAAGACAGAGATGAATGAAAATAAAGAGGTTCATTTTTATGAACCAGAACACAGAGGCATTCTTAGAGAAGATGATGCTAAGGAGAGACTAAGTGATAGTCTCAAGAATGATTGGGATTAGCATACTGAAATAGTGGCAATGGGAAGTAAGGCATTGAGGCCTTATGATTTTTATTTTAACAAGTGTTTTGTGAATGCAGGTATTGGTACTGAAGAAAAGTTGACTCAGTTGAGCAGTCAAATGAAGGGAGAAGAAGTTTTCTATTCCAGAAGACAAGAGGGCATGGATGATCGGGTGGTAGTCAGAACAAAAACAAGCATAGAAGCAAGAAGTCAGCAAGTGACAGTACAGATAGAGAGAGTAAAAACTGAGCAAGCCGTCTTAGCTCAGCAGACAACAAGAAATCAATAGCCGGGAGATTTATTGGACCGAGAGAATGGAAGAATAAGAAGACTGATGATGAAAGTATCCCAGAAGAGGCCAGTAGTAGTAAAACAAAGGAGAAGCAACAAAAGAAAGACAATAGATGATTGTGAAAGCCTAGTTAGTGGGACGATGCAGCATAAAGTGTGGAGACCTGGAGAAGAACAACAAGGAGAAGCAGCGACAAGTGGAAAGTTGTAGCACAAAATATGGGATCCAGGCATACACAGATCCGAACACATGATCAGGCGATCATGTTAAATTTCAACTTTTGGAGTATGATGCAGGAGCATCAAGGCCAATTTTCATTTTAATAATGTAAATAAAGGGGGTGTGACATTTTGATTATTTTAATGTTAGATAAATTATATAAGTGAGGATTTTGTAAATATTCTTGTATTAATTAAAAGGATATGAGAGAAGCCAAATTTGGGATTAGGAATACTATGTATGGAACTTTGTTGAGTCCACACCTAAAATATAGATGTAGTTGAGGATTGGGTAGAGAGACTTTTGGAGTGAATTAAATGCATTATTTGTGTATAAATATGAGTGGTTTTTGTGAAGAAAGAGACTTGAAGAGTGCAGAGAGAGTGTGAGTAGTGAGAGGGTTTCCTCGTGGGAGCCTTCGGCGATTGTAAAGGCCCACAGATCTTGAAAATCTAGCCATGAACTAAGAGGTTTTGAAATTGATTGCATTTGGCTTTATTAATGAAGAATTTTGGTTTTAAAATTCCTGGGTGAATTGTATATTGTATGATGGATAAATTAGTCTTGTTCTTGATTGGATCGATACCATTGAAGTTGTTGAGATTGTGCGCATAGCTGAAAGGCATGTTATTTACTGTATTGATCCTTGGAATGATCGATTGTCATTTCTGTTATGAATTATGTTGGGCACTAATAGAAAATGAATGTGTTGTGATTCTACTACATGTATGAGTCACGCTGGTATGGACAACATTGAATTGAATTGCTAGCATGGTGGAAAAGTAGTGCAAGGTTTTTTTGTATTGATTTGATTGCATCAGTTTATAGTTATTGAGTGATAGGTTTTGCGTGCAAGAGTTTGAAAAGACATAGAATCAAATGTGTGCAAACAGAGTACAACGAGACGTGGAGAGAGCGATTGGCAGTGATTAAGTTTTGCGCCTTTTCCAAAAGCCCGAAACTTCTGTTTGTTTTTTTTAAAGGTTCAATTACCTACGGATTGTATTAAATTAAGTGGTAGCATTGAAATAATGTGATTATAAGGGGAATATCGAAATTGTAGAGTATTGGAGGCAGTAATTGTCTATAGAACACATCTGATCTGACATGCTATGTGGGTTCGTATATTGGAAAGGCACCCTGTAGAGATCGATTGAAGGTTTTTCTGTGTAATTGTTTTGTGTGAAGAAGATTGGAACATAATGGTGTTAATTTGCAGGTCTATGTGCAGTGTAAAGGCAGAACGATGATAGATTGTATAAGTCAGGAGCGCTGGCACTAAAACCAGCATGTACGAGTCTGTGCATGAATCAAATTGTGAATGGAATATTGTATGTGGTAATTCTGCATTTGTCAGAGTCTAAATGAATATTGAATCTGGTTGACTAAAAACAGTTTGGTTCCAGGCAAATGTATGTATAATTGTTTAATTGCAGAGGTTTCGAAGCAAAGGATCAGATGAACTTCAACTTGAGTGCAGGTGGATTCGGTGAGGAATGGCTTTGTAACTGGCCAACGTATATAAAAACAGGCAGAGCGCAGATGGTCTAGCACTGGAATGAATGCACAGAGAATGGTAAGTGTGGTACATTGTTTTGATCTTAAAATACAATATTAAGAGCATATCAGAATATGGAAAATGGGATTTAATGAAAGTCTGTTATTAAGGCTTGGGAAAGGGTCTTTATTAGAGCATTATTGGGTGTTATATGAACTACGTGCTAACTTCATGGAATTGGACTATTGGGTTTTCTCAAAGATGAGATTTATGTAGTGTGACATTTAAAATTAACGCCCTGAAGGTGAGTGGATTGGGATTGAGATAATTCCATATACGAATGGCATTTAATTAAAATATGGAATAAATGGTGAATGATTCGAACCATATGTTGAAGGGCTTCAGCATGTAAATGGTAGTGTGTGGAATTCGCCAGACATTGAGATTTTGATTTGGGAAAATGTTGAGATTGCATTTTTATATGCATGGTAGACTGAGGTTCTGGGTTGGTGGGGTTACCCACTATCACTTCAACACCATAGACAATCCTAAAGGGGGTTTTTCCAGTCAGCTTCTTGCATGTCATTTGATAAGCCCATAGTATTTTAGGTATGCATAAGTCCCAATCACTTTGCTGAGCATTGCAAGCCTTGGTTAGCACATTTTCGAGCACTTTATTGAATGCTTGCACTGTCCTGTTAGCCTATGAGTGATAAGGCATGCTCTTCTGGTGATATGCCTAAAATTCCTTCGCCAGCACGCTGATCGTCTCATTTACGAAGTGCATACTGTGACCACTCATCAAGATCTTTAGACAAAAAAAATCATGTTAGTATGCGATCAAAGAGGAACTTTGCAGTGCTTGTGTAATCCTTCACAGGTTGTGCCTCTTCCCAACAAGTTAAATACTTCGTCGTGAAGGTCGTTTTGCTCCTATCCTCTGGTGTGATTTTGATCTGGTGGTATCGAGAGAACCCATCACTGAAGGAATATTCTTCCTGTCCCCCTACATTTTCCAACACTTCATCAATGAATAGAGTTAGGAAAGGATCATGTATGTCATTTAGCTTTCTAAGATCCATGCATATACTTATTTCATCCTTTTTCTTTTTCTCCTATACCACCATTAGGCTTACCCAGTCAGATTCTTCCACAAGCTCAATGATGCCTGCCACGAGCATCTTGTCTAGCTCTAAGTAGAACTTCTCCTTATATTTTGGATTGAGATGGTAAGGTCTTTGGTTAATCAGCGTCACATTGGGCTTTAATGTAATCTTCATCATTCCTAGGTCCCCAATTATCCCCTTCAGATCCGTAAACTTAGTAGGAAATAAATCATGGTATTCGTGGAGCAATTCAACGAACTTATCCATTTTCCAATTGTCTTAGTAATCTCCAGTCTTCACAAATTTGGATTTTTCCTCCATACCAATGCTCACCTGTTTTGTTTTCAATGACACAGTTATATCTGGTTCTCAATCTGCGGTCCTTCAACCTCATGGTGACCTTCTGTTTCCGAAATGTTAATCTTCCGCGGATCCTCATATTCTTCTTTAGTGGTCACATTATAGCATTCCATCATGTGACTTAACTGAGTGGCCCACTCAAGCTGAATCAAGTCCAAAGGATCCTATGGTATCCTAAATATTATTGCTTTCACTTCTTGTAATGCCTCCTCAATACAGTCAAACCCGTATTCAAAACTGAATGTCGTTATGAATCCCTCGCATAGAATATCCCATTCACCTGTACCATTATGGAGCTCTGTTTTGATGTACAAACTCATTGGGACAACATCCATAGTGTGACAGAACAAGTTCACCCATTCAGGTTGGGGCTTTCCTCCATAAGCCTGGGCCCATTTGGCCAGATGCGCTAGTAGATCATCCTGCCCATCATACTTATATGTCATTCACATATTAGGCTTCTCAAATTGCATTCTCATCATCCTCCCACATTTTCACCAATCATGAAATCTTCCTTTATGCATACCCTCCATCCTGTTGGTGTAGCGTGTAGTGCCTAGTCGAATGCCTGGAGGTGCTGCTTTTCTGGTCCTTCCCTTTTAAAGGAGTCCAAAAATATATCTACCTCATTCAGGCCATCATATATAGGAAGATTTTTTACCTCTAAGGACACATAGCACGGGGATTGGATCATCATGTTGCAGTTCAGCGTAATCACTTCATGTAACCAATTCTACCAGCATTCTAACTCTTCATCAGAGTCTGAGGTGTAGAAACTCTCACAATCCCATGTAATTCGTCCATCCACGGTGGGATTCACCCAATCTTGGTTTCGCATTTTTATCTTATAAATACATTCCAAATTGTCATCACTCTCATAATCGTGTACTAGTTCCATATAGCGGGATCCCTCAATAGAACCTAGAGGTACTATTACGTGTAATGATTTCTTCTCAAATATCATCTTCTACTTCTTTAGGTTGATTACCCCATTCATATCAGTAGCCCAATTAATTCCCAGGAGCACAGGATAGGGGTTGTTGTCATCCACTATCTCTATTACTTCAAAATCATCCAGCACACTCGCACCTTCAATATCCATAGTCACCCCCGCAGCTGCCCCATGGCGATGATCTTCTGCTGATTGGCCATCCTTAGTTGAATTGGAGACCATTACAGCGTGGCTCTCCCCATCCGTTCCCAAGTCTTCTTTAGTAGGAAATCATGTCTGACCCTAGGTCCAAAATAACCTGATCCATTTCATAATCTCCTATCTACATGGTCAGTCTCATCTCTCGTCCCTTTCATGTTTTATGCTTTCCAATCTTTCGTATTATGCGCAGCTCACCCGCAGTAGTTCTAGTGCATCTATTAATGAGCTCTTGTAACCACTTCATAGCCTTACTATCGTTTAGTAACTTCATGTAGGTCTCCAGGAAGGTTGTGAGAATAGAAGGTTCCATCTCCTAATCCAGCTTATCCTTGCTTCCTGAGGTAGAGGCCTCAACGAAGCTCTTCTTAGGTTCCATGAAGGTTTCACCTACGCACTCCAAATCAAACTCAACCTCCTTCGCTGGAGGTTTGTGAACCCATGTATTGTCTTCTGGTTGTTTCCCTTTGTCATCTCCTCTCGTGATTCCACTTCTGAGCATTATATTTACATTTGGATCCTCTTTGCATGGCTCAAACCTCATCATCTGTAGGTTCTGAGTCAGCAGAGGTGGTTGCGCCCATTTGTCACATATCCTTTCTATTAGCATAGGACAGTCTTCCATTTCATGATCAAACAACACACAATACTTGCATGACGGACATGTCGAGTTAGTATAATCGTAGGCATAGTGTCCTGGTCCTCTGTAATTGTAGCAGATCAACTATCTCTGACCTCTGCCAGGTCCTCCTCTACCTCGACCTTGTTCACACCCTTGAAATCTTATCCATGCCATCCCTACGCTCTTTTCAGGGGGACTTGTTTCTTCTTTCACCCTATAGGTGGGAGTTCTATCCATAATCAATTCATAACTCCTACAATTACACTTATCATGCCCTACGAACCTACAAAATTTGTAGAATAGCTATTGTGGTGTCTATACAAACTTTTGCAGCAAATGAGAGTTGTCCATGGCATGTTTTCATGCTACCTGACATGTAGCGCACTGTTATGCAGGCCCGACAACTGCTTGAGCTTCCAGCCTCAAACATATTGTTCTTCCTCCTGCAATGTAGTTTGCAAAGACCGGGCAATGGTCCTTGTCATGCTTCTAACTCTTGCATTACAAGCACCATACCTCCTTGCGCGCCTGTGGTTGAACTATTCTGTCCTACTTCAGACTTTGCATCTCAAGGCACAGATTCTTGAACTGCGCATGGATCTGCTGGACCCCTAGATTTTGATCTTTCATTGGAGTTTCATGCAGTCTCATTACAATCTCCAAGGCCTATGCCTGAGTTGTTATCTTTTGTTGTGACAAAGAAACCCTTAAGTGTGGTAGTACTGAAGCCACAAACCACTCGCAATGTTGTCCATCTGTCAAATTCATGTTGGCTTCATGGATTGTACACTTCAACCTTTGATCTAGTTCCCCAGGCATCTCGCCTAGTTGCATCATGATTTATTTGAATCCCACAATTGACTGTGCCTTAGATTTAGGCCTACTGAATTCTCTATTCAGTGTTGTCTGGATTTCCACCACTCCATCATTTAGGTTATCATTAGAGTACTTGATATACTAGGTTACTGTGTGATCTTTCAAAGCACTAACCAATGTCACCTTCTTTATATGATCATTTGTAACACCGTGAGATTCCCATATAGCTTTCACAATGAACCATAATTAGTCTGGGTCCTCATTTCCCAAGCCTTTGAACAAAGGCGGCTTCACTAAATTTTCCATACTGAATTGTGGTGGAGGTGGAGGTGGTACAGGTGAAGTCGTAGGTTATGGTGGTGAAGTTGCAGGTAGTGTGGGTGGAGCTGGTATTTGCAGGAACCCTTGTCTGGTTAACTAAATAACACTTCACGGAGAAATATTCACTATCCCTTCCTCATCACCTCATGGAGGTGAAATCAATGGAATATACTCCAGACACTTTTTTCCTTCACTCCTGTAAGTGTTTCTACTTCACATAGTTCTAAACATCAAGGTAGCTGCATAACTCGGTTTTTGCACAATAGAAATTTAATCCATGTATTCAAATATTTCATGTACTTACCTCGTGGTCCTTTGAAAAAGTGCTTCTCCACCTCGTTGTAGCTAGCTGAGGTGTCACCCGTGAATCCAATCACAAATCCTCCTATGACGTGATTGTACCAATGATCGACAACGCAGGTGATCTTGTCCTCATATGCTTCCAATTTATGTATTAGCTCTAGGGTCCAAACAATAGGACCATCAAGTTTCCACCTTTCATGTTTGTCTACTAGCTTCACGATCCACTTGTTAACTCACTCGGTAAGGAGCAGAAAATGGTTTCTTGGATCTTTGTGTATAGGTATCTATCCAATCACAGTTCCTTTGTCAGACATGAGTTTCTATTCTCTTGCGCCACAAGTTCGTCAATATTTCTATCCAACTAGTCTCTGATCTCCTTCTTATTTGGATTCTAGTGATACGACATCACACATCTCTTACGCAGATTCTGGTCCCAGCAACGGAACCATTTCTTGGTTTGAGGGGGCATGACCCAGGTTCATCGTTGATTAGCCAAACAAATCCCTACACTACTAGCCCTTTCGGCTTCAACCCCCAGATCGCAGACCAAATTCTTACCCAAAGCAGTATTTGGGGATGTTGGAACCACGTTTCTGCACCTTGAGATGGTTGTGATGTCATTTGATTCCCTCTATCCTTGCCTTCGCATAGGTCGCTTCACTCTATGGCTTACAAGATGAACCCTTTATTTCGTCCTTCAATACCTCCGTGAAAGAGTACGATCAACCTTTTCACAACCCTATCCTACTACTTAGGTACTTTCATGCTGCTATGGTAGCATGTCGTGCATATTCCTCAATTAATCTAAGCGACTTGCTTATCTTATCAAACATTTATTGTTAATCTCGCATAAATAGATAATTGTAATTGTGTTCAGTTACCTAATGTAATTGCACTCATTCACACATCATATAATCATAATAAAGGACATTCATCCATAACATATCATGATGCATCATTAGAAAAAAGACATTGAAATCAGATAATATTTCTCTTTATTGATATATTCCAAGTGTTTACAAACTTTATCCACGTTGTGCACACTGCTGTAGGGGTCCGCGCACTCAGCTACAGACTTCTACCCTAGGCCTCTACACACTCAGCTGTAGAGCCTCTACCTATGCTACGACCCCAGATTTAGACTTCTTACTTCAGAGCTATGACTCTCTTACATGATTATTCATTCTAATTACTTAGAGCTTAGCTCTTTTAATACAATCCCATGGTCCCCGGACCATGGATAGATCTCTTACAGCTGACTTTTACTTTACAAACCAAGGGTGGACAACCCTTTATTACTTATGACACCTTTGCACTTCACGACCACAAACTACAGAGCATTTACATTTTATTGCAGAATTTAACTCAAACATGGGCTTTTAGCCCCAAAACTGTCCTTGGGGGATTCCGCTCCCAAAAGTATTTGACCCTAGGTATTTTCTCCAAGGTATTGAGAAAGGCCTAAAACTATATAAGGAGGAGAAAATCGTTATGCCAACATGTGCAATTATTGAATATCTTATGAAGTGTTAGATCAAATATTCAGGTTATGGGTTTTTGATGCTTTGCTTGATATGAACTAACGATGCACCTATGTGGTTGATGATGGATGATGGATCGGGATCATAAGGCATGAAATGAATTATCATTATGTGGTTTGATCATGGATAGTCTAGATCTGAATACTAACGCATGTTTTATTCTATAAATGTTATGATCTGGGTATGACTGAAGTATGGAATATATGAGAAGTTTTTAAGATAGTATTTTCATATCTATACGCTGGTTCAATTTGGTAGAAGCATGTATACACGCTAGTTAGACACATCAAAGTAGCGTATATATTATGGAGTATGATATTTGAAGTTGCACTTGGATCTAGTTGTTGTTGCAGAGTTCTGGGTTCTACTTTGTGTTTTGGTGACTATGTTCTGGTGACAGTGGTTTGAATGTTCATATCGTTTGATTTTGATTTGCTTCAGTGATGATGGGTTTTCAATGATTGGTTCAATTGTGGTTGATCTAGAGATTGATGATTAAGTTTCAGTGGTTGGTTGATACATATGTATTTGATGGTTGTATTGCAGTTGTGATTGATTTTGAGCTTCAATGTTGTTGATGGGTCCAGTATGAAAATTTGATGAAACGAGGCCTTCATGTGTATTGTTGTGTACCATGAGAATTCAGTATGAAAATTTATACAACATGGTCCCTGAAGGAAGAAGAGAAGGTCATAACATTTTGTAGGTCGATGCCTACATACTGGTAAACATATCAACTAGTACAAGAGCCAAGGGGTTGGAGCTCCCTTTCAGTAGTAGCTAGAAAACAAGTGACAGTTGGAGCCTTCAGTAGGCTGACACCTATGTACTAGTAAATGGATCGGCTAGTACAAGAGCGAGGGGGTTGGAGCTCCCTTCCAATAGCAGCTAGAAAACGAGTGAAGGTTAGAGCCTTATGTAGGTTGGTGCCTACGTACTAGTAAATGGATCGGCTAGTACAAGAGCTAGGGGTTGTAGCTCCTTTCTAGTAGAAGCTGGAGAACGAGAGAAGGTTGTAGCCTTCTGCAGGTGGGTTCCTGTATACTAGTATGAGTCTACACTAGTACAAGATTGTAAACAAGTTTTTCTTATATTAAAAGAAGACACCAGCAGGTGGTTTTTATCCTGCATTGGGTTTCCACCTTAAGTCTTGGTGTTCATGTGTATTTCTTATGTGTGATGGTTTTTTCTATTATTACTGCACATGGTTAGTGTTTATATGGTTAATGAAGTAATTATGCATTGATTAAAGATCAACATATGATGAACTAACTGAATCATAAGTTTACTAGATATACGCTAGTTGCCTTAAATACAGTTGAGTATACACATGAGTTATCTTCATTGAAGTATCATATATAAATCAAATTTTGAAAAGAAAAATTCATTGATTTGACTAATACTGATTCGCCCCCCCCCTCTCTCAATACTATTTCCAACAACTAGTCTCGGAGCTAGGTCCTTTGGTAGAAGCTTCATCACTTGAAGGAGATCCGTAGAAACAATGGGAAAGAAGCTAAAGAAGAAAGCACCTCAGAAGAAGAAGACAACTCAATGGGATAGTGACAACAAGAGAGACAATGGCCATTAGGTGGAACAATTATTCAAATTCAGAATCACCTCAAATTGAAGATTAACAAGAAAAATAAATATCAAGTACAAATTTTTGGTCTTCTAGTGATACTTTTCTTTGTTCAAGATATGTTGAAGACATTGAAAGTGATTGTGAAAGAAACATAGAGGAAGAAGTTAAAAGCCTCGTAGATAAAATTAGAGATCAACAAGATCTATTTAACAAAATGGAGTGTGCCTTTAGAGAAGAAGTTCACAGATTAAAATCTCAGTTGGAGGAAGGAAACAAGGTAAGGAAGCAGTACAAGGAAAATGAAGATCAATTTCAAAAGCTACAGGAAGCAGTACAAGGAAAATGAAGATCAATTTCAAAAGCTACAGGATGAAGTGACATCATTAAGAAATGAAGTGAAAAGAGTAAAACAATCAAGAAACTTAAAGATAGATCCAATTACTATGAAATTCTTGAAGCTAAGATCCTATCTATAAAAGAAGATGTTGAAAAATCAAATAAGAAAAATGAAGAACTACCTCAAGCATACGAAGAACAAGAAAATGAGATTCTCAAATTAAGGCAACATGTGGAAGAAGGAAGAAAGGATGAAGAAATATTTAAGAAGTAATATCTGAAAAATGAAGAGCAATAGTAGGTTGAGGTAAATATATTAAAAGGTAAATTAGAATAAAATGATAAAATGTTACGATTTCAAGACAGTACTAAGATTTTGGATCATATTCTTAGTAGTCAAAGGTCTCCTACCATCAAAATTGGTCTTGGTTTTCATGAATCTGTTGAAGGTATATCTAGTTCACAAGATGAGGCATGGAACTCTAATGAAAAATCTGAAATGCTCAACAAGGAGATGAGAGGCCAACCCCATCTACAACCAAGGAAAGAAAGTCTTCAAAGAAAATATTTTACTCCTAACTATGGAAGTGATAGTTAGTTATTTTCTCTGATGAATAGCGCTGAATTTTTTATATGTCATAATTTTGGACACGTTGTAGAGAGATGCAGAAGTAGAATGATTCAAGATCATCAGCTTCCAGGTACTTTAAGGGATATTGTTTTTCATGCAATATGTTTGGTCACAAAGCCATTGACTGCTATATAGGGAATATGAAACATGTAAGATGTTATGCATTCAACAAGTTTAGACATATAGCAAAGGAATGTAGGAGCAAATTTTGGCCACCATACCAAAAGGAGAAAACATCATCACATTAGAAGATATGGAAGAAGAAGGAAGTACAGTCAAAAAGATGTGGCATAGCACAATGTACAAACATAATAGACTCAGAGGAAGCTCAAAATATGAATCTTCATTGTTCTAAATCTCATACGCACCTATCATGAAGATAAGTTGCATATATATATGTGAGTTCGAAGCTACACATTCATGTATATGTTGGTTTGAGGAAAAAAGTAGTGGGACAAACTCAGAAAAAGGGGTCTCATATGGTTAAGTCAATTATCAAATATATGTTTTGTTCTTATTGATGATAATTACAGTCTGCTAATAATATGTAGAAGTGCTCTTGGGTTGTTGATGACTTGATGTATATCTGATTGATATTGATTCCTTGATGATTCTTACTGATATTTGCAATGATCAAATCTAATAGTGAATGGCTGGCACATGTTTAGGGGGAGCATATGATTCTAATATTACATTGTTGGCATTAAGTTAGAAGATCTTGGTACATGAAGATACTTATATTGGTTGATCCACATAGTTGTTTTGATTCAGGTGACTCTTTTGATGATGTTGATCTTGATGTTGCTGATAGAGGCTAATGGTGCAGATCATATATGGTGTATGATAGTGGTTGATGACTATCATGGTCTTGTTTAGATTATTGGTCCTTGTTATAAATGTCATGTATATCATTTCATGTAAAGGTTATGAAAATACCTAATTTGTAACCCCACTATGCATGGTGTTAGAGTCGGTCTTGTCAGTCCACTATCAGAGATCAAAACTCTTTTTGCATTTCATTTTTAGGAATCTCGGTCCATTCACTCAGCTGCATTCTACTAGGGGCATGCCATAATCTAACGGAAAAGGTCTTTTTAGTCATTTCCCCTCATGTCTGGCACCTATTGGCTTAGGTCTTTCATCAATGTTCACTAAAGTCCATGACAGTCAATGTTCGATCTTTTAATGGATGAGGGTCATGTTCAGTCATTAGGTCTAGGGATTAGTCAATTTGGTCTTCAACCATGTCCAATAAAGCCATGCATGCCAGAAGGAGGCCCTTACAAAGTTGAGATTCAAATATTTTCATCGTCATGTTGATAGATTACGACTTTTCTTCAAAACTCTGTTCTGAAGAAAAGTCAAACAGTGTGTCATTTGTGATAATTTTCAAAAACGTCTCCAGTTGATCTCTTCAAGCGCAGTCATGGCTCCCTTGGCCAAATGCCATGTCAACAACCCCTGCAAAAAGTTCAAAAAAGTTCATCATTTTAGCTAAAAATTCAAAGGGAAAAGTGAAATACAAATTTGCTTTAAATCAGGGAAAAAGTGCCAAAACAAGACATTAGCAAAGTGGGTTTTGAAGAAGCAAAAATTAAACACATGACTCCAAATTCCTTTATATAGAAGTTTTCACAAGTAACAAATTCATTGTGCACACCAAGGTTATAGAGAAATTTAGCAAAGTGATTGAGAGTGCAAGCACGCATTTGGAGTAAGTTTGGAGGTGTTTTCGTAGGCGCGGTGCACAGACAGAGGAGAGCGACGCACATAGAGAGCATGGCACATAGAGCTCTACCACACAGTGTTAATTTAACATGGGCGTGGTGCACACACAGAGCATGACGCACTGGGTTTGCTGCGTGGCGCACACCCACAAAGCCTCGAATTTGTGCCAAACCTGCAACAAATCACTTTGAAACCCTTCAAATTGACAGGTAGGGTCTACATCTTGCCTGCTCATCAAATTTTGTGGATAGGATGATGGTTATGGCCGTTTATAATTACACTAAAAAATTCCTAAACCCTACCTCTTGAAAACATCAAAGCCATTGCTCTAGGGTTGCAAACTTGTTGTGTTGATGCCAAGGCTCCTCTTTCAGATCTCATTTTTCCCCTTCTTTCCATTGTTCCCTTCCCCCTATCCCATTTTTCTCTATTTTCCCTACCCTAAAACAGTAATAAACCCCTATTTCCTATCCCCTCCACTCTTTTTCAACTATAAAACCCCAAAACCCTACCTTATAAAAGCCCCAAACCCTCCTACATGTCCCTAAACAAAATCTTCCCCCATAACCCTTAATCCCATCATATTATTCCCCTTCCTAACACTCCCTTTTGCATTGTTCCCCTTGGTGGAAGAGATCACAACAACACATAGTTTCACTACCATCATCAAAGGGCAGTCCAAGCACAGTACACATACAACAGTCATGGCATCTGAGCATTCATCGGAGTATGAGATGGAAACCCAAAGTGATTCATCCTCAGAGGAACAAGCTCCCTAGAGACATCACAAAAGTGGCAAACATGTTAGGGATGAGCCAACCACCCTCACAGAATTGCAGGCTTGCCCTCTTGCTATGTCATGTTTCCAGCATCTATCATGTTTTGAGTTTTGTCAAAAGGTGGCTAATGTTCGAGTTCATCATGAGTTGGCCCATATTTTTGTGCTTCACCTACATGGATATCACTCTATCTTGGCCAGGGTCACCTTCACATTGACACCCGAAACAGTCTCATTAGCAACCGGCATACCGAACATTGGAGAACAATGGCGCAAGAAATAGAAGGTTGATCGAAAACATTATGAGCCTTACATTAAGGCCAGTTTCTTGAGGAAGCTCCAAAGAGTCTTTCCATTCTGATATTTGAAAGATGCATATGCTCCACTCATGAAGTTGATCATGAAGTATTTCAGCTGTGAGGGGAGGTTCTCTCGGCTATATGCCTATCACATCAGGTTGCTCATGCACTTTACCAGGGTACGAATGATGAACATCCCATATTTCATTTGCAGGATCATAGAGAGGATGAACACCTTCATGTAGCACAAGACCCCTCAACAGCAACTTAACAGTGTTTATCATTTTGCTCTTATTAAGATTTTGGTGGATCATTTGCTGGGATTACAAGGCATTACTTGGGATGACTTCATCTCCAATGACCTCTTCAGTACTTCACAGGTATTATCAGAGGTTGAACATGAGATAGGTGGTCCTTCTCATCAGTATGAGCACCATGAGACCACTACTATGCCAGTATTCATCACCTATCAGAGAGGCAATAGACATTTGTTTGTAGCTGCAAAGCGAGTGTTATCTCCACTCGAGGTGGAAGGGGCCTCGCTTCCGACATTGGCAACACAGGTACAGGATAGAGGCAAGAAGCCCATGCATGACGAGGGGCCATCAGGTGAAAAAGAGGCCAACTTCATCCTCATTCATGAAGATGATACAGATGTGGGGAGTGCAAAGCTTAGGAGTACCATCCAGGAGCAGCAACCAGAGATCCAAGACTTGTCACTCAATTTGGAGAGGGCTAAGTGGATTATCAGGTATTTGGAGTAGAGGAACAAATAGCTTGAGGACCAGCATGAGATCATGGAGCTGCAAAACATCTGTGAGAATCGCCAAGCTGCCCAACATAGGAGGATTGAGCTCACTCCATTAGAGAAAGAGATTAACAATGACCGAGAGTCTTGGCTCAAGCGTATCAACATCCACCTTGAGAGACTGCTAGAGAAGGCCAACAAGGAAAAAACCATATTGAGGCAGATGGTTTATCACTACAGGGCACAAAACATGAGTTCAAAGGCTCGAATAAGGAGTTTGAAGGCGAAATTGAGCAAATCAACAAAGAGACAAAAGAGGCAAAAAGAGAAAGATCGGCTTCGAATCTTTGCTGAAGCCTCTGTGGCCCATAATAGCACTTCATAGGGAACCTCCAGCCCAAATTTCAAAATATTTGGGACAATTTTGGTCACATGAAAAATTTTTGGGCACAACACAGGGTTTTTCTCCTTGTGCGTTGCGCCACTGGCGCGGCGCTTAGGATTAGGAGCTCCAAATCAAGAATGGTTTGCATTTTTGGATTTATCATGAAAACTCATGACTGCTAGTGGATGGACAAGACGTTTGGGCAAGTTTTGATTCCCTGGGAGGTCAAAAACATTCAAACAAGGACCTCTCTACCCCTATTTTGACACACAAGAAGAAAACTTCAATAAATCTTGAAGATATGAAAACAAATGCTATTGAGGTAGAAGCAAACAAGGCTGCTTCAACTTCTTTGAAAGCTAAAGAAGAAAACGCCTAAAGAAAGCTCAAATCGACACTAGAGGCTTCCAGTTCCTCTAAGCCTAAAACAGAAGATTATAAAATAGATGAAATAACTTCTCTTCTTAGAAATATATCTAATAGAATTTCCAAGATTGAGACTCAACCTAGGAAAATTCAAAAAACAGTTACCAAAACCCAAAACCAAAATCAAGGTTAGTATAAAAGAAATCCACAATTACAAATTCTTTAGAGACCTAGTAATGGTTAGCAGATTCTCACTTCTTTGTTGATAGATGATCAACAAACTGATGATAATACTGTGACCATCACTCAAGATATAAATAATATGGATACTTCCTCTAATCAAACAATTATTATTCCTCTTACACAACAAAATCAGGTTCAAGAAGATCAAGAATTATAAGAAGAGCTTCGGCGTAAATCACATGAAAGAGACCTTTGTCAACGCGTTTCGAACCAACTAGTGTGGTTCATCATCAGGACAAGTTGAAGAAACGGATCTTGCCTAGCAAGTTAAATAGACTGAGCAGAGACTCTAACGGCTACCTAACGACTATTTTTGACTCTAGGACCCAGGCCAAAATTATATTAATAAATTTAATCTTGTTATTATTTTTATTATATTAAGATTAATAATCTAATATTGTATTTCTAGAAATAAGAGAAATTAGGTATAATTAATAAATGAGCGAATAGTATCAAAATAAATTTATTTATTTAAATAACATTGGGTTAAATAAATTAATACTAATGGTAATTTAAAAATTATTATTAAAAGATTATTGTTTTTTAAGTTGCATAAATAATTATATATTCTTATTTATATATTAAATTTCTAACTAAATATGGCTATGTATTAATTATTGATGGTATGTTAATTTGTTTATACATTATTAAAACTTGATCTTAAGGGTAGATTGACAAGTAACTAGGAAAATTTTTATTTTATTCTAGAGATAATATATATATATATTATATATAATATATATATTTATTTATTTAATTTATGCTACCTTTTTGTTTATATATATATTAATATATTTATATATTAATATATAATTATATATATTTAATTTATTTATGCGACTTTTGTTTATGCGATTATTTTATTTATTTAGATAAGCTATTTTTATGTCATTTGGTTTTCATAAAATAAATGACACAATGGTGGCAATCATAAATAAAAGGCAAATAAGACTAGACCCAAGAATACATCATAATTTAGATACACTGATAATAATAACCTAATGAATTAAAAAAACCAAAACAGGAAAAGGACCCTTATCAGAGAGAAAATCTACATAAATTTGAATTAGATTAATACTTACAATTAAATATATATTGATGATGATAATCATAAATAAAAATAAAATAGGAGGAACCCAATATACAGGGAAGAACATAACGCTGCCAGCGATATAAGCTTATATACACGACAGGACTAAACAAACACATACGAGGAAAGCCTCCTGGATGAACAGAAAGGCGGGGGGGGGAGGAAGAAACCCTAAGATGACAGGGCAGGGATCCAACTTCTACTTACCTTCCACCCGTCATCTCTGTTGAGATTGATAGGTCTCCGCTCAATTTCAATAGCTTCCCTTAACTTGCGATGATGGAACCGATCCACCCTGGCAATGACTTTGGCCTCCTTAATACATACATGATGCTTAGTCTTGTCCACGTGCTCTGCTAATGCTGAGGACTTTGTTCTTCCATGCCTCAGGTCCGCTGCATGTTCGCAAATTCTTTGCTGGATGGAGCGCCCTGTTTCCCCTATATAGGGGGTCCCGCAAGAGCAAAGGAATCAAATAAACACCCTTCATGTCTTTGGGGTTAACAGGATCCTTCACAGACCTTAGGGAATTACGAATGGTTCTGAGGGGCCTGAAGGTTGAGGGAATATCAAACTTTCTGAGGATCCGAGCAATCTTATCGGTGGTCCCCTGGATATATGGAAGATGGACACCTAGATGGTGGTCCTTAGGCTCTTTTCTAATAAACGCATTTTTGGAAGCTGTAAGGAAAGCCTTCCGACCAAGGTGCCTACTATATTCGTTTTCCACAAAGACATCAATGAGGTGGGCTCTCTCTTTATCCAGGCTTTCATTATCTGAAATCCTGAGGGCACGCGTAGCCAAGGTGTTGAGAACACCCATCTTCTGAGCAGGGAAATGATGGGAATCAGCGTGAAGATACTGCTCTGCGTGCGTCTTCTTACGGAACACAGCGTGGGAGATAGATCCATCCTTCTTCCTGGAAATAAGAATATCTAGGAAAGGGAGGCTACCATTGAACTCCTTTTCC